>VBRH01000795.1:83983-104198 GCA_014578085.1 Cardamine resedifolia | reverse complement strand
TTTTTTTTTTTTTTTTGGGGAGTCGTAAACTTCTGAGCACTAGGAGACAGGTCTTCTAAACTTCTGAGCACCTTCTGAACCAATAGTTGTTCCGGAACTCAATGTCCACTTATTCATTAAAGTAAATTATTGTCCATGGTAGTAGATTGTTGTCCATCTATAAAAAGTATTTTTGTTTATGTATGGACAGGTCCTGGACAAATTGTACCTAACTTTCTATACTAACTTTTTAGTTACTGGACAAGTTGTGTGTGTATGGACATGTCATAGACAAGTTATTTCGTGTATGGAAAAAATTTAGTTATCTTGAACAGATACACTTAATGTCATGCACAATAAAAATAAAAAAATAAAAAAAAAAATAGAGAGAGGTCTAGATGTGAGAAACAAAAATATAACCAATAACTAAACCATTTAAATCCCTTGAGGGTCACATACAATTAGATTTGATGATCAATAACTAATAATCTAGCCAATAACTAAACCAAATTAATTTTTCCCAAATCACCATTTATTTCCCATTTGAAGGTGAAGATCTATAGCGTCTTGTAGAGGAAAAAACGAAGAGAGAGAGAAAGAGAGAGGAAGAGAGAGAAAGATAGAAGGAGATAACATGAATACGAATAAAAAAAGAAAAAAAAATATAGTTTAAATGCATACAAAATAAATGAAATATAGTTTGCTCAAATCACTAAGATCTATGCCACAATTAGTTTTGAAAGCCAGTCCATGAAATGACATAAATGAAAAGCCCAACCACAACTGTGGCATCCATGATAATACTCTAGAGTTTAGTTACGGGCGCGTATATGCATTCACGCACTCACAAAACTGTTATAATTACTCAATGTTATAAAAACACTATTTTCAATAAAATATTTTAGTAGTCTGATACATTCTTCAGACTTCATATATAACAAATACAAAAACTCAAATATAAACTCTAGAAATAATGATAAACTGTTAAGACCTAAAACTATTATATAATAGTGATATATACGACGAAATTTTAAATACAATGATTTTATATAAGGTTTTATTCGATTTAAGGAAAACCCGAAAAACATGGAATAGCCATGTAGTCTTGTACTGACCGGGCTGGGCCCAAAAACATCTACGAATTTCAGGACGAGTTGGGTCAGAGCAACCCAGTTAACATGCCTAATCATAGCAAACAAAGATCATCATACCAGTACGTAGGTTTGGGGAAAAAATCCCAGAACCGAAAAACCAAACCGAACTTAACCCGAAAAAGTAGTACCGAAGTTGAATCCGAACTAACAAAATATCAGAATGAATCTTAAACTCATATTCCCAAAAAACCGAACTCGAACTCATACCGAACCGAAAACCGAATGGATATCCGAAATATCTAAAATTTAAATATATACCTAAACATATTAATTATATATATGTATATTAATTACATTTATACTTTATGTAATCCAATTACCCAAAAATACAATTATAAACTCGAAAATACAAATTTGTTTAAAATAACCAAAAATACCCAAAATAACTGACATATCCAAAAAATTTTATTTATATTTATGAAAATTTAACCTATTTTAAAATTTTCTCTCAATATTTTGGGTACCTGAACCCTATCTAAATCCGCATGAAACCGAAACGAATCCGAACCGAAAACTATAAATATCCGAATGAGTGTTAGGTCTCCAAACCCGAAAGATCAAAAAATCTGAAAGACCCGACCCGAACCCGAACGCTCATGCCTAACAATATGTATCATACTAAAAAGCCTCAGACCTAGATAAATACATTATTAGTATGCATTTTTTGTTTACTGGGAAAACTTTGAAAAGAAACAGCATAATCAAACCAAAATTGTTGTTTTTATTTTTTTTTATTTTTGCAATCCGAGTTCTTGGTTGAAATTGTTATACCAATAATAATAATTTTTTAATTAAAATCTACATTCATGCACCTTTTCATAAATAAATATATGGGGTTATTAATAGATTTTTTCATATATATATTTTTAATGTCTGAACTACTATTTTTTTTTTTTATCAATTTCCATTATTGTTATAGTGATAACGTATCAAAATTATAAATTTGTATACAGTCCTAGATTTAATTTTTTTTTTAACAAAGTTATAGTCTATTTTATTATGTGTAGAAATCTCTTATTTTTTAAGTATTTAATTTTAATCAATTTTGTGTGTGTATATAATACATAAAAGCAAAATTGAAATTAGTTTGTGATTTTGACATAAGTAGAAGAAGGATAAAAAGTAGACTTTTTTTTATACTAAGTTACTATTGATTATGGCCATGATGAGGCTTCATCATCCAAAACCACAAAAGATATATATATATATATATATATGTGAATACTTGACTTTGTTCGGAATATTCAGAAAAAGTAGTATTAGTTTTGAACCAAAATTTGATAAAAAGCATTATCTAGTCTTCATTTTGCAAACGGCCATAGTTTTTTTATTAATTTTGTGACATAGCAAAATTATTTTGTTCTTATAATTGTTCATGTGGACGAATCCGTTAACGTATATAAAGCTGTTACACACATACACAATGATGTTTACATACGTAGACGGTAATACTAAGCTTTTCCATGAAATAATGAATACATATACAAATCACTGAATGTGTATATATAATTTTGTATACTCATGTAAAATTCCATAAGAATCACCAATTACCACTTTCATAGTTCCATAATTGAGAAACAATTATCTAGTATTATATTACAGTCTAACTTGTAGCAGGTCGCTTACACAATTTCTATCCAAAATTTTTAAATGCATTATGTTTTTAAATTCCGGTATAACGCATTCAAAATATTGATATAAACTAGTATACAACATGTCTTAATTTGTTATATACACCGATTTACAATAGGATTTTTATTTACAATGATATTTTTTTTGTCAATCAAAATGATACTATAGTAGAAATTAGTGTACTATACAAAGTTACAATTTCTTGAATTGTTTAAAAGAAAAAGACCATTTTGCATTTCACTTTTTTATACGGCCGCTAGATGTCATCACATCACTAGGCCACTTTAGTTCACTTTTTGAATAAACAAAAAGCCCCACTTTGATCTGCATATCTACCTGGATCACATATAAACCCTATTTTCCCTTTTTGTTTTTAACCTTCTTTAATCAGCAAGAACAACCAAAAGACCAAGCAAATCTCAGATCTTTCATGGACCACTTCTCTAGCAAGAGTAAAAACAAGATGGCCAGGACCCACGTTGTTGTCGGTTCTAGACCGTGTTGTTTCTTCTGTGCATTTGAGGAAAAAGACCCATCACTTAGAAAAACATGGTTAGAGTTAGCTCTAAGAGATGTGCACATGACAAGAGACGACACAGAGCTTGCTCTCACACTCAGTTTCATCTGGAGATTCGCCATGGCCGACCCCGAGAACCCTGAGTTACCGTCTCTTGGGGTCTTCGAGTGCATGACAAGGTTGATGAAGAAAGGTCTCGAGGATGTCGAATGGGTAATGACTGGTCAAAATGTTTATGTTCCTTACTATGCTGCTCATATTATTGGATCTTACACTATGAAGAAGCCTGAGTTTGCTGCAAAAGCTGTTGAGTCTGGCGTTATAGCACCATTGCTTGAGTTTATGAGAGGAAAGATGAGTTGGGTCGAGCAAAGAGTTGTGGTTAGGGCGTTAGGTCACTTGGCGAGCTACGAGATAACGTTTGAGGCAGTGGCTGCTTACGAGGATGAAGTTGTGAGATTAGCCATGGGGATTGCAACTACTTGTATTGATATTGTGTATGAAGGGTTTGTGAGTGTTCAAGAAGGAAGAGTGAGGTATCATAGTGACTTGCTTACTAGAGGACTTGGAGGGTTAGAGATGGAAGACCGAAAAGCCGAAGAATGGGCAAGCCAGCTTCAATGCTGGTCACTACATTTACTCAATTGCTTCGCTTACAAGCAAAGATCTATCTCTCTTATTTGCAACAAAACTTTTCTCAAGGAGCTTAGCCTAATGTGGGGTGGATTGGTCAACCATACATCTCCTGCAAGCATCGGACTAATCCGGATTCTTTGTTATACTAAACAAGGGCGAGGACATGTCTCGGAATCGAAAGAAATAATATTGAGTCTGTGCAATCTCTCCCGGTCTTCTGATGATTGGCAATACATGGGTATAGATTGTCTTTTGCTACTTCTCAAAGACCAAGAAACAAGGTACAAAGTCTTCGAGACGTCATTGTTTTATCTAGTAGACCTAGTTGAGCTTAAAGCTCTTAATGACAGAGCAAACCTAGGTGATAGAATAGCTAGGGTTCTTCTAATGCATTACAATACAAAGAAAGACTGTGTTTACACTCACAAGGCTCAAAAGGCTTTGAGAGAACTATGGAGGATTAAAGTAGAGAGGAGAAAGAGGGAAAGAAAGTTGATAAGTGAGAATCAAGAAAAGCTGACAGAGATCAGTGTCGTTGTGAATTTGATTAAGCAGCAAGCAAACCAATTGCTTTGTGTAGGAGACATAGAAGGAGCTATTAAATGCTATAACGAAGCGTTAGGCTTATGTCCTTTGAAACTTAGGAGAAAGAGAATGATTCTATATAGCCAAAGAGGTGAGTGTTACTTACTTCTTGGAGATGTAGATGAAGCCATTAGTGATTGTACAAGAGCTCTTTGCTTGTCGGAACCAGTGAACTCGCATGGTAAGAGTCTTTGGACAAGATCAAGAGCTTATGACATCAAAGGGCTTTCAAGAGAAAGCTTGATGGACTGTATTATGTTTGTCAATGGCCGCTGTTTTCGTGGCAAAATTCCTTACTACGCTACTCAAATGATCAGCAAACAGATGGAGGCTACGTGGCTGTTTGAAGAGGCTAGAGCATCTATGCTTCAACGAATGATGCTCAATGAGAAAAACCACTTAACCGGTATATTCATTTTCTTATACATATGTGTGTGTATATGTGTGAATAAATATAAGTTTTTTGGATCTCTCCTAGAGAAAACAATATGATAAAATTTGATGAGATGAATACACATTGTTTTATTTTTTTTCTCTCAAGGCTTGTCGACGATCACAGAAGAACCCGGGAAGAACAAGGAAGGAATGATGATGCAAAGGAAGAAACATGATCCCTTGGATTGATCAATCTATGTAGCAATCTTATTCAATCTCATATGTTTTTATTTTTTTCCCTTTTAAATTAGAAAGATCGGTACTTTTGTGATGGGTTGTCTTTTTTTTTTTTTAAAACCGTGGGAGTTCCGGATCTTCGGTCCATAATCTCTTTCGGTATTTGGAGCTATTCTTTAGTCTATTCCGATTTAAAGAATGTATCTTCGTCGCAATGAGAGTTTGAATTCGAGCACAAAAGAACTAACATCTTCTACCCCTGATACTTTTGTGATGGGTTGTCATAAGATTATTTATAAACATATAGTTTTTGGAGTTACTTGGATTATTCTTACCAACTACTTTTTCTAGTTGAGTTTTCTTGAATTTTTTCTAGTCTATCCATATAATTTGAAGTGGATTATTTGTATATAGATAAGATCGAGTCCTTAAATATTCTGGAAAAAGTTAGGATGAAACACTATAAACACTATTTGAAGAAATTCGTGTTTTACAATATATTTATGGATTCTTACAAGTTACAACGTAGTTTTCTTGGCATTGGCTAAAGTGGAAATGAGTATTTTATGTGAAGAAGTAAATGGGAAAGGTACGAGTCGCAGAAGGTGGGGAGGACCACAAAACCACATAAACGTCCGCGTGATCATTTTTCTTTCTTAATATATGGTTTAGTGTAGACAATTTTCACGAGTTTACGTGTATTTTTTTTGACTAAACTCTATTTTATCATTTATTTACCAGAACTATCAATAAGACTACTTAATGAAGTCATGGCAGCTACATTAAATATTTGCAATTGTTTATTTGTTGGGTCCAGTCGCCAACTAACCGCAACACGTGGACGAAACGCACAAAAAAAGCTCTAGAAGTGATGGTACCCCTACTCCAAACGCAGACGGTCGATCATACGATTAGGGCCAGCCCTCAGCCCAAGCAAGACAAGCTTGAGTTTGCGGCCTTAACTTATGTTATATACTTAAACAGTCAATATTTTAAGTGAATGTTGCAGTGGGTTGGTGGTAAAAGTTGTCAACACTATAGAATTAGGTGACAGATCCCGCCATAATGGTTTTTTGTCCGGCTCTGCATACGACTAGAACAATCCTACCAAAACTACTCAAAAGCCGGTATATTGGTCATATAGTTTTCTCTAAAAATACATTTTTATTACGTACAGACGGTGAAAGGGATAGGAGGCAATCCGAAGATTGGAAGTTCAAGAGATTTATAAATCTATAAGCAGGGGCGGAGACACACAGGCCCGCCCGGCCCATTAAATTTTGTAACCTAAAGCAAAATAATATTTTTTGGCCCGATATGAAGAATGTCATGGTGTAAGCTTCGAACTTGAAACATTATAGCTGTTAACACACCCAGGACCGGCATGGAGACACATATTGGAGAGGAGGATCATCAGACCCCAACTATATATTTTTTTTGCATGCTATGTCTATAAAAAAAATTAGTTTGACCCCATATAAAATTTTTGTTTGACCCCATTAATAAATTAATCTAAGACATAAAGTAAGAAAAAAGTCAGTTTGACCCTATTTTATTTAGTTAGACTCAAGTTTAGATAGTAACTCTATATAAATATTATGAATGATTTATAATTTATTTGATATAGAATTATTTTTATTTTTATATTGCACAAAATTAACAATAAAAAAATTTAAATTCTTAACTTCTGTTCAATTTTTTTTTATATATAGTTTGTAGACTGCTTTTTTAATATATTTATTTTCAACCATGGTAAAATATATTTCTGCCTTCGTCTAATGCACAACCATTGTTAAAAACAAATTTGGGGATAGGGCTTCATTTTAGAGATGAGAAAACTATATAAAAAAACAAAAAATCAAGGCGCATATATAGTTGTAAGCCAGGTTTGGTTCTTCCAACCTACATTTCGGAACAATCGCAAGAAATGAATCCATTATAAGAATCCACTTCAAAAAGCAATCAAGCAATCTCTTGATCTTCCGTTATGTCCTATTATATGTACTCTTCAAAGCAAAACTAGCCCTGAGCTAAAACACTATCTGAGTCTAGACTCCGGCACGCCATGTCTAACATTGACTGTTCTCGATCTTCATTCACACACCGCAAATAGATCTCCTAATATGCTCTGGTGTGACGCCGCCACTTACATATATGTGTCATGTGTGTTAGAATCCCACATCGAAAATTTAAAGGGACCAACACTATCATATAAGAGATATGTGCCAGTACAATCATTGCCAATTGATTTTGAGTTGGAAATTCACTAACTGTAACAATGTGATTCTCACATTATTTGAGTCAACGTGTTGCCTCCATATACACTTCCGATAAATACTTGAAAAGTTGAAAATGGTTCGGACGTTCTATAGACTATTTCCGGCCGCCTTTTACATAGGAATTCTTTTACAATGATTTCATTATTTTGACGTGAATATGTGATTCTACCTACAAATATGAAAATGTGATTTAAAAGAGTGTTTTGCAATTTTTTTGATAAATTTGGAACATCCAAACTCTCTAAAATATTGCACTAGATGCAAAAATCTCGGGTTATCCATCTTTGAAGTTTTGAGTCTTTAGGTTTTGTCTTATCAAGTGAAGTTGGGGTTTAATTTGGCCGTGTGAATCAATGTAAAACGATGAATATAACAGAAAAATGGTATAAATAAATCACTTGTGTCTTGACAATTAAATTATATAATCAGAAGCTTATAAATATAGTGATTCTGCTTTCTATTGAATTAATCGATACATTAGAGTGGATTTAGACATCTGCGGCTCCCTTTCCAAAACAGCAACCACATCCTTCACAGAGATTGTCCTCACCACTTTTGGTTGAAGCGATGAACCTTGGTTTTTCCCTAATCTTCGACCACCTGCAAACAAGAATCCGGAAGCTTATTACCGCAAACGAAACTGCGAAAACCAGACTCTTGGTTTATCAGTTTTCAACCGAGGTCAAAGCTTTGCTGAGTTGTTAGATTCTTTTGATTTCAATAAAGAGCTTTTTGGGGTTGTTTCATCTTGTTCAGGATTCTTTACGCTTAACTAAAGAGCGGTATGTAGAATGGACTTACCAGATCCAGAAAACCGTCGTCCACCATCTTGCCTATCCTTGGAGTTTTTTCCTCCACCTGAAGTAGATTTCTGATTCCCATCTTTACCAGCTTCAGATACAGATTTCTGACGAGCTTCGGCCATTAATTGCCATTTTAAGAACGTATCATCTCCTCCAACAGCAGCACGAGCAGCAACATTTGCAGCTGTCGTTCTCATTTTGTCGTCGTCCTCTTTATTTCCCTTCACATATCAAAACCACTTTTCAAAGAACATCGCAAAGGTAAATTAAACGTGGCTCAACAAATGTATTATTAATTTCTCCATACCTTCACGCCCTTTGAACGGTTATCATCTTTCTCCTTCTCACTATCAACTCCACCATCACCTTCTTCACTCTGCAACAAAAATAATTTTTTTTTTGTAATATCTGTGTGCTTTAGTAAAATTAAGATCGTTGATATTGAGCTCAGAACAGACCTCACTCGGTTTCTTAAGCTTTTCTGCTTCAGCCTGTTTCTTCTCCCATTCCTCTTTGACCTTCTGATTCATTTCGTTGATTTGTAGCCGAATATCTGACGTGATGAAAGTCCGGTGTCTAGATTTCTCAACATCAACTCGCTGCAGAAGTATTATTAGCGTGAGAAAGATTAGATCCAACAATGTTGAAGCAGGTACTAAGAGAAAGTTAGACTAACCTGCTTTGACAACCGAATTATATGAGATAATAGTCCTCGCATCCTTTCCTCCACACACTGAGAGAGCAAATGTATGAGAAAAATAAAAATAAAACAAAAGCGCAAGTACTGTATGCAAACAAATCCACAAGAAGTCGACGTCTCACCAAAGATAAGCACCGTTCGACATCATTGCTTATATTCTTTAAACCGAATTTTGCCACTGCCAGATTTAAAAAGCATATATAAGCTTTTTCTCCAAGTGATTCAATTCTTAAATGAAGCACAATAGAAATTTAAAAAGAAGATACGATAAGTATCCCTACTAATTTCCGCTAGCTTTTTCTGCAGCGGACTTTTCTGCAAGATTAATCTTTCTTCCTCTTCGTGAGCAACTCTCCGAGATGCTTCAGAAACACGACCATCCTCCTTGCCCACAGAGAATAATTGTTCTTCCTCTTCCTAAACAAAAGCAGGCACAAAAAAATTGGTTTATTCAGTACTCTCCACGTCCAGATTTAAATTAAAAACTGAAGCTACCAGGAAACACACCCTGAGATTAACACCACTGACTGCAGTGACATCATTGAGCTGTTCAATACTTTGATCCATAGAATTCCCTGTTACTTTTTGCTTCTTGCTGCAAGTTCATCGAAGCAAAACACATTTACTATAATTTTACGTAGGGAACCAATACGAAAAGTGCGTTAAGCAGTAAAATTCCATATAAAAGAGAACTCTAATTATAATTTTAAATGGCTAGCAAAATTAGGAAAGCTGTAAATAATTGCCTCTTTCAAAACCTGAGCAGCTCAATTACCTTGGTGGTGGCGGTGAAGAACCTAATGTCTCAAGAGGTTTCTTCTGACCAACAGAAGGTTTTTTGGGTGGCATCCTAGGATTGACTCCTCCTTGAGAGGCCCCCAATGGGCCACGGGCATTCATCTGATGGATACACAAACAGTTTGTCAATCAGAGAGATTGTCCAGTTGAAAACTTTTCCTAAGTCGGCAAGATTGTCGAAAATAACAAGGAAAATATGCATTGGCTGTTGAAGCGCCATGGTGTTGCACCAAGAGCGCCATGGTGTTGCACCAAGAGCGCCATGGTGTTGCACCAAGAGCTCAAAGAAAAGAGTCAAACAAAGAACATTTGAAACTGGCACTTATAATGAGAAAATTGTATATTAATAGTACTCTTACTGCTGTGCTAGCGTCCAGTTGAGTAGTCATAGAAGGAGAAGAAGAGCTTGCATGCGCCATGTTGCTAGATGTGGATAAAACCATTCTAGAGGAATCCTTCTCTAAGTCCTCATTAGAAGTCACTGAGGCTGAATTATTCTGTTCAAAACTTTGTTCAACTGATTCCTGCTTCACATGGGACACTGATGATCCTTGAGAAGGTGCAGAACTTAGAGGCAATGATGAGCTGTTCTGGAAATGCGGTGTCGCACCGCTTTGAACCCTATTAGGATCACTAATAGATGTTGGCCTCTCAAACTTGGGCATAGTCATCATGTTTGTGGTAGGCTGGGGAGGTCCTCCAAGACCACTTGATCCCATAGTCTGGTTATGTGCCACATGTCTCATATGGGAATCATGAAGGTGTGGCCTCAATGTGGAACCAGAAGCATTGGTGTTTGGACCCGGGTATGAGTGAAAACTAGCAGAGCTGGTATACATAGGAAAAGAACTAGGCTGATGCTGCATCTGGTGCTGCGGATGTTTGGTAAGTCCCTGCACAGGAACTGAATTGCCTAACGTTCCTGAAGTTGAGGACGGTAGTTGGTTAAGGTGGACTGCACGAGGATCAGACTGTGATTTTTGATTATTGATTTCTGCAATTGAATAGATGAATCAGAAAATAATAAGACATATCTATGGAAAGTATAGAAGTTTTATGTCAGAGATAAGAATAGAACCAGAATAAACACCAAAACTCTCTTTATTATTATAATTCCAAAGAAAACATTAACGAAACAAAGGATAAAAATCCCGAAGAGAACTATGTTCTTTTCCCCTTGGCCTAACCAGATAGAAACCTCCAAAGCACTCTCTAGCTTGGATAGGTCTCACAAACAATCCTTACTTATAAAACGTAAAACTAAAACCTCATGGGAAAAGGATAAAAGAAAATGGAAATCCTAAATTATTTCCTAGATCGCTAAAATAGGAACAATACATATCATTTAATGATAATCGTAAAAAAAAAAAAAAAAAAAACTGCATCAGTGAACAATATATACCAGTAGAAGCTTGAATTCCCGTTTTTCCTTGGTTATAGTTCATCTGAAAACAATGAGCAAAAATTTAGGGCAAATAAATATATAACATGTAACCCAATGAATGCCACCCAAGGTAAAATGCTCGGAAACAAAGCAATTTCAAATGCATCAACAGGCAAGGTGTGAACTATACCCACTCAGAAAATGTTAATTAATACGCTGACAAAACTCTGGAAGTATCAATTTATCACCCTTCTAACATGTCCCTCAAAAAATATTAGACAAGGTGGGAATGAAATGTGGGACAAACGCAAGTCAGTAAAAGCATATGATTAATCAACCCAGGTGCAATCAGTAATTATAATCTGCTAAAGATCACCAGTTGTAGCCCATGTCAGACCATTTTATGTGGATGCAGCTAAATTCAAATGACAAAAGTAATTAAAAAATAGAAATTGTAAGTTACCTACGTTAAAGTTAAGAACCCAATTCAAAACCGAAAGCTTTATCAAAACCTTAGAAAACAGAAACAAAGCAAAGGCTCTCAAAGAGGATAACTTCTCTTCCCTCGGTTAAACGAATAAACACCAAAGCTCTCTAAATTCTTGGAGAGCTTCATCCCACTTATAATTAAAAAATAACCCAAAACCAAAAAGGAAAAGAACAGAAATAGAAATCCTATTGCAATACCGAAAGAAACTATAAATACTAGTTAGACTTGGACTTGAGGTGTTTCCTTTTTCTACGTGAATAGACTTTCCAAGTCTTAATGCATATCACCCTAGCAAGCAGTAGTTTTAAAACAGACAATTCCAACATGAAATCCATTCCCAAACTTATACCCTAGGTCGAATGTCACAAAATATGCAAAAGGGTAATACCTGCTGTAATTTACTAACTGCCAACCTGAGCATCTGATCACCGACAATATCCTTCATATGTCGTGTGAACCCCTCTTTGGGGATTTCATTTTTCTGCAAATAAGTATCAGAAAGAAAGCAATGATATTGCAATATCTTTGGAACAGAACGTCAAATAATTTCACTGATAGACATACCTTAAGTCTAGTATATAGGTTGCGGAGCTGCAGTGCTCTATCTTTATCGAGTTGGGCCATTAAGGTAGGAAGCAAAGCAGCAAATGGTACTTGCTTAGGATTGCGGTTCATAGGGTTAACAGACTGTTCCACTCCCCGAGCCTGTTGACTACTTATCTTCTGCAGTTTCGAATACTGAGATTCACTCTCTTGATTATGCGATCTTTCTGATCCATTACCAGTAGGATTCTTTTCCGAAATCTGCAACCCAGTTGTTTGAGGGGCTTGCGAAGGATTCTCCCAGAGTTGACCAGGTCGATGAAGATCTTGAGGCTGGTTGTGTTGTAAATGAGATTCATTTGCGCGTTTTAAATCATGTTGGTGTTGATTTTCTAAAGCCGATCCTTGTTGCTCCTTCATCTGAGTACTTTCAAGGCTGTGCTGCGTCTGGACATTGATATTAGCATCTCCAATACCATTCTTCCATGTCGCAAACTGCTGGCTGGGAGAATGGTTGTTTCCTATAGAAATAATTTAAGCAGCTGAATGATGAAACTCTATGATGCATAAAAATTCATGTTCGGTAGCTTCTCATACACCCATCCACAGATCTCAACCTAATTGTTATTCAATATTTAATACAGAGAGAGAAGAAAGAGATCACTTTCAGCACCAGAGACAGAGCAAAAAGAAAAAAGATTTAAGGAGCCCCACGCCAACGTCATATTTGCAGTGAAACAATAACAAAACCAAGCAGTAAAACAGCATCAGGATCATCAAACCTACTATCTACCCTGCCTAATAAATCCCATCGCATTTATCAATTTCAACGACTCAACAAGCAAATAGACATTCGACAATGACATAATTTATGCCGTTAATAGCATTCAAAAGCCATAAAGAACTAGTCTTTCATGATCTTAACCATTGCTTTAATGTAGGACTAAAACTTCTTCATATGTCAGTAAATTAACAAGATTTATAACATAGCCTACCCGACTACATCTTCTTTGATTATCCATGTTCCAAGAGTAGTAATAACCTATCTAAAAATATCACACAAAAGGTCTATCGAAACAAGCAAAACTTTGCCAAACATGCCCAAGATTCATTCCTCAAACATCTACTGCAAGAGCAAACCACAAAATCTCATCTTCGATCCATAAATTTCAACAATTTGACACAAAAATTCCTCATAAACTATTCAAATACAGTCTGCAATTCATACGAAATACGTTTCAAATCTTCAACTCTCAACTCAGAGCAGAGTATAAGTAGAAAATTCTCAGACGTAGATTTTTTTTTAACTTGGCCCTATTTCACAATCGAATTTTGAATCGAAACCATACCAGGATTCGTCACAAGCGGCAGTGATGTTGTCATAGAACCTTCAATATCTCGATTCAGAGCAGCCTGGAAAGCGTCGACGTCAGCTCCCGAATGCATCGATTCATCCTGATCAACACAATTAGACCGGAAATCAAAATCACGACGACGATTCCAGCCACTGAGAAAGACATCACTCCATTTCATAGATTCGAATAAACGATTGAGATTAGAAAATCTAACCTCGTCTTCTTCGAGGAGCTTGAAGATTGAAGAATCCATTGAATAAAGCTTAAGCTGGGGAAGGCAAAGAGAGAGAGAGAGAGATTTGTGAAAGAGGAATTAAAAGGAAACAGTTTTTTAGAAAATTTTCGAGTTGTAAATTGCAGATTGAGTCCTTGTATAATTTAGTAAATTGTATATGAAATTGCAGATGAGTCCTTAAAAAGGGAGTAATTAATTAGGGGTAGCATTAATATCGAACCGACCGAGCTAAACGGAAATTCATCAATTCAAATATAAACCGAAATTTATTGTAACGCGATAAATTTTACACCAAATATCCGAATCAAAACCTGAGTTTTGTATAACCAAACATAATTTTATGAATTTCATTAAATTTAATATTTTAAATTATCTTATACATTAAAAGTTTAGTATTTTTCGTCAGAGAAATCTTAGGTGTCGTTTCTCCAATCAATTTCGCAATATAATTTGATATAGAATGGCTAAAAATATCATTAATGAATCAAGCTAATTATGAATCATGTCATTGATTAAAAAATCTATATTACTTCGAAGAAAAAAAGAAAAATTTCATAAAAATACACCAACTATATATCGATTTTCATAAAAATACATAAACTTTTAAAATATCCACAAAAATACATGAATTATTTTTTCTATCAATTAAAATACACCAAATTTTAAATTGCATCCATTAAAAACTCATAAATTAATGAAAATAATGTTTATTAATTTTTAACTAAAAAATCTTTTTAGAAAATACATATAAAATCCTAAAACAAATTATAAAAATTGCAAAATAGGATATTCTTCAATGATTAAAAAAATAAATATTGAAATTGTGAAATTTTGGATGTGTAAATAAAAATATCAAAAGCAGATAAAATTTCTAATATATTTTTTTTTAAATTATAAAACTTGAAATAAAATATTTATATACATATATTTAAATCTTTTCACATCAACACGTAACATAATTATATACAACTTATTATATTATTATATTTACACACAACAGTTTTATCTCAGTAACTTGGTAAATAATATAATTGTACAATTATATAATTAAGAGATAATATTATTTAGTGGTGCTATTTTTTAAAAAATGTTTTGAAAAAAATGATAACTATATTATTATAATTTTATTATGAATCTAACACTTTATATTTTAGCTTTTAGAATTTTAGAATTTTCAAAGAGTAGTAGGAGTGTTATATGTTTTTGATACTTTTTATTTACAAATCCAAAATTTTACAATTTCAATATTTAATTTTTTTGAATCATTGAATAATATGCTATTTTGCAATTTTTATAATTGTTTTAGGATTTTATATGTATTTTAAAAAAAATTTAAATGGTTTTAGTTAAAAAATAATAAATATTATTTTCATTAATTCATGAGTGTTTAATGGATACAATTTAAGAGTTAATGTATTTTAATGGATGGAAAAAATAATTCATGTATTTTTGTGGATACTTTAAAAGTTCATGTATTTTTATGGAAATCGATAAATTATTTGTGTATTTTTATGGAATTTTCTCAAGAAAAAAGACAAGATTATGACTCAATTACTAAACTCATTAAAATAAGAAGCTCGCTTAAAAATTATTTTTTAGAAATATTACTATTTGGATTAAGGGTGGACATAATTCCCGTCCGGTCTCATTCTGTCTTGTCCTGTTTCATTTCCGCTTAGAAATTCCCGTCCCATTTTGGTATATATTTTCGTATGGGACAAGCTTATGATTCCTATTTGGAAACGGAATGGGACAGGATGGGAAGGGAACACGAATTTCCAAAATTTCATTCAGGAAAAATTATATATAATAGATAATAATTTTTAAATATCACATAAATATAGTAATAGAAAATTTGAAAGATTGAATCCAATAAATATAACTTTTTATTATTTTAATATAAACATTTTGATATTTTGTATGTTTAAAGGTGTTTTTTTTCTTTCTAATTAGCTACTATTCTTGTTGACTTGTATGTATAGAACTTGGTAACTTGTATGTATAGAACTCGGTGACAAAGTAAACCAGAAATGATGTAAGGGAATATGAAGATTAGTATACCTTTTTCATCTCAGATCCGATCCTAATTCTATATAAACACTTTATCAAAAAGTTTTATATACACATAGAAATATTTAAGCAATAAACTGGATTACGTTTGGGTTGTGTTTTCATGATAATTTATATTCTTTAATTTTTTGTGTTTAAAATGTGAATTATATGTTTTCTGAAATTATTATTTACATCAAAAAGTTATTTAAGATAATTTACCTAACATAATATAATTATTAAACTCAATCCTGAATTCAAAAAATTAGAGTAAAAATGTTACATCACTTTAAATTTTATTAGATTATCACTTTGAATTGTTAATTAAATTAAATTAAATTAAATTTCAATACTTATATTTTAATCACTAAAACGTATTGACTATCAATTTGGTGTTTGCATCTCTAGTATCGCATAATGAAGAAAAATACTTCTAAGATAGGTCACCTATGATATTTTATTTTCCAAAATTTAATTTAAAAAAAAAACAAACTAATTGCTATTGTCCAAAAGGGTATAATATTGCCAGAGATTTGATTAAATTATGTTTCTTATTCAATACTTAAATACATGTATCTATTATTGACTATGATTTTTTGCTGTTTATGACTATGATTTTGTAATATGTGGTCTCCTATTTATGGCTATGATTTCTTTATAATTATTTCTACAATTATCTAGTTCATGGTTAATTTACAAGTCAATAACCCACATTGAAAATTTTCAATAAGGAAAATAATCGTAGAAATGTATTAAAGAAGAATCTTTGACCTACTAATAAAACAAAATCTTTAGAATGATTTTAAAAATTTCACAATTATTTGTTTCTAAATAACTTACGTTTACCAACCTGTAATTTAAAATTAAGTATCTATAATTAAAAGAGAAAAATCTTCGTACCTATCACTATAAAAAGCAACACATCCATGATCCAAAACAAAACACAAACAAGAACAAAAAAAAACAAAGAGTAAAAAAATCTAAAATGACAAGAAAAAAGGTGAAACTTGCTTTTATTGCTAACGATTCATCGAGGAAAGCAACATTTAAAAAGAGAAAGAAAGGTTTGATGAAGAAAGTGAACGAGCTCTCCACATTATGTGGCGTCAGTGCTTGTGCCATCGTCTATAGTCCATACGACACCAATCCTGAAGTGTGGCCATCGAATTCTGGTGTGGAAAAGGTAGTTTCAGAATTTAGGACGCTACCGCAGACGGACCAGAATAAAAAAATGGTGGACCAAGAAACTTTTCTCAGACAAAGAATCGCCAAAGCAACCGAACAGTTAAGAAGACAGAGGAAGGAAAACAGGGAACTAGAGATGACAGAAGTCATGTTCCAGAGTTTGGCTGGAAACATGGGGATGTTTCATCTAAATATCTTGGATCTTAATGATTTAGGTTATATAATTGACCAATATCTTAAAGATATTAACCACAAGACCGGAAATATTCAAAATTTTGGTATGGAGATCGGCGAATCTTCCAATGCTGTTGCGGTTGAGGCTGCTTCTGAAGGGATTGGATCTATAGCAGTTGTGGCATCAGATACTGCCCCAATCACTACAATTAATGAGGTAGGTTCTTCCTCCTCCGCTCCGGCTTTCTTTAACTCTCTTCATCATCAACAATTTCGTCATCCAGCAGCTCCACATGTTGGACTCTATGAGCAACATCGAAATCTGAATTTGAATCTGAATCAAAATCATCATCAGAGCCAACAAAAATGGTTTACGGAGATGATGAACCCTCCCGAACAATTGAGTTCTGCTGCAGCTGAGCAAATGGGTTTTCCATTCATGGATGATAATCACCAGAACCGCAATCATCACCACCACCACCACCATCAACCGCAGCAGCAGCATCAACAACGGCAGATCTTCAGTGATTCCTCTATCGCTCTGGCCGCCAGCTCGAGCAGTATCATTCCTACTACCAGTCCAAGTTCTACCAACAATGTATGGTACCGTTAGGATTTTTGGTATCACAAGATTTAGGAAAACAATAATTACCTTCAAGTGTTATTTTCTTGTTGTAATAAAGTTGCACTGAAATGCATTTTCTTTATGTTGTTGTTTTTTTTTTACTGAGTAAGGTATTATTATTGTCGGAATGATTTGGGGTTTAAATGTTAGATATTTGTGATCTTCTCTTTTCTATCGTGTATTTTGGCATAGTTCTGGCGCGATGAAAAAAAAATTGTTCCCGTGTAATGTGCTAATTGTTTATTTTTTCAAATATAAAATATAACCATTGATATTTAATATATTCTCTTTGAACTTTAAAAACATGATGCATCATGTTTTTCATTTTTAAAACTTTAGTTCTTGTTTTTAGATCTAAGAAATATAATATTTCTTATTAATTTCTAATTGGAATTTTTTCTTAAATCATTTTAATTTATTAAAAGAAGATATACAATTTTTTTCCATATTTGCATAACATATTGGGTTTTATGGTCTAGGATTATATGGTACATGACGGTTACCTACTATCTTACTAAAACTTTGTTACTATCCATGCTTTTTACATAAATTTTAAAATTTTCAAACTATTCAGATTCTTTGTTCATTATTAAAAAAATAAAAGCAATTTCTTGAAACTTGAATAGTTATATATGTTTCATCAATTTTACGTACATTTATTTTAAATATTAGTTAATCGTATAGTTCAAATACATTTTCTCATAGAATAACTATAACATATGCCAAAGAACGAGAAAGAATTTTTATGTTAACATCAAACAGTGGGAATTTGATAATATTTTGGCAATTAAATTATACCAAAAAAAAAACAAAACTGCTGTCAAATATTAATGATAAATTTTCTTTTTACTCCCACAAAAATGTCATTATAGAATATTTGTTCAAGAAAATAATGATGTCTTCACATTTTAATGTGATTTTCTAGTTAAATCTCTAATTTATTTACGTTTTACCCAAAACTAATAAAATCTTTTAATTTAAATAATCTCTATTGAAATAGTGGTATATTGAATATTTTCATAGTATGTAATATATTCTCATTTGTGTGAGATATGGTCAAATATATTTTTTGTAAACTGAATAAAGTATTCTTTTCTTTTTTTATTCCGTATCAACTTACTTAAAATCAAACGATAGAAGATATCAAGTACTACATTTATGTTAAAATCTTTTTCAGGTTTCGGCTGCCCCATAATACCTGCTCATTTTTAGAGTTTTCTTATTCTTCGCATTTATTTTTTCTTTATAGTATGCAAAACTATTTTTGATAAATATTTTTATAAATATCTTCTCATTTGTAGGTATATTGTTAATTAAATTTGGGGGAAATTAAAGAAAATGGATTTATTAAGAAATTGCAGGATAGTTATTTTCCGACCACAATTGTGATATCACTTTTTAGACAAGAATTACGAAATCATGTTTTTTAGATTTGAAAAAATATTCATAATAATAATTACTTTTTCCTTAAAATAAGAGTCAATTTTTTAAATGGACTATTTCAAAAAAAAATTGTGAAACAGAAATCCCTATAGAGTAAAATTTGAACACAATGGGTCCCTGTTTGACAATAAATTTCAAAAGGTTATCTTTCTTAAAATTTTCCCAATATTTAAATAACATTTCAATAAATTTGTTAAGTAACTTTTTAAAAAAATTATTTTTTCTCTTAAAATAAATCAAAAACATGCACAAGGAATTGATCATAATCTAATATTTTTTATATTTAATTAATGTTTTCTGTGAAGTTTTAAAGTTTGGACTGAATTGGTTGGTTTGGTCTACTCGATTGGAACCAATACTCTTACTACACAAGTTTTTTTTGGTTAAAGAACATTAACAAAAGTTTGAGTTTTATCAGAAAATTAGGTGAATATCCGCGCTACATCGCATATTTTTTAATCGTATTTTGTATTTTGAAAGAAGTGACCCTTACTTATACTAATAAGATTTATAAGTAGACACTTCAGTACCAATATTTCTCTTTTAATATATAGAAGATAGAAGATTTCGAAGAAATATTAAATAAAATTCGGTTTTTCTTGGAACCAAATTTCTTTATCATTGTTCAAGTTTTTCTTCTTGTCCCTTATATTTTCTTTTTGTTTTTAGGATTTCAGATTAGAACATCTTTAAAAATTCACACTAACCAAAAGAGAACTCCAATTTCTATCATGAAAAGAATTCGAATAGCTTCTTTTATTGGTTTGATTCCATAAGCGTTAGAACTCCATCTACTCTCCGATTAGCAACAGATCCAATTTGTTAACAATGAAAATAAGATCTCAACAGCCTTTTGTTATCAAACGAAACAGTGATCAAACTATTCCAAGACATGAGGTGCGTATACTTTGACCCAATCAATAGATATTTTGGCTCCGCCACTTCAATATGTTTATATAATATTATGTATGTCGCGATATTATGCCCGTATATATATATTTGCAATATTATATAATTTTGAAATATTGTATAGATAT
>VBRH01000795.1:0-26782 GCA_014578085.1 Cardamine resedifolia | reverse complement strand
ACTCGTCTTGTCGATACGCTTCTACTGGTGGTCTCGGATTTGCGAGATTCAACCCGAGCTAAATGATATGGCCGTTTGAAGTTTTGGACCAAGAGAGGAGGGATATTTTTGATTTGTGAGAAATTTGTGAAGGGTGTGAGTTGTATTTATAGGAAGAGTATATTGGTTGGTGAGGTGTGGTTGGTGAGTTTGGTTGGTAAGAATGTGGGAAATGAGGATGGTAGGTGATAATGGGTTTGGGTTTTATAAAATTTTGATGGGTTTTAAATTTTGTAAATGGGTTTGGGGTTTGAGGGATGTTACAATTATTCTCGGTGTGATTGTCTTATTTGTTTCTTTTGTTTATGGAGAACCAGTTACACATTTACGGCAAGAAGTCTGGGACCGATTAACAGAAATTAGAGTAGGAAGAGATTCAGCTTGGTTTGTTGTTGGTGATCTCAATGAACTCATAGATAACTCGGAAAAGATTGGAGGTCCTCCTAGACCTGAAGCGTCATTCTTTCCGTTTAGGAACATGATTTCAGATTGTAGATTAAAAGAGATACCAAGCTCTGGTAATTGTTTCTCTTGGGGTGGCGAAAGGAATAAGACTTGGATTCAATGCAGATTGGATATATCATTTGGAAATGTAGAGTGGTTTCATCTTTTCCCCCGGGTCCATTCTGAGTATTTGGAGCGTTTAGGGTCTGATCATAGACCTTTATTCACATGTTTTGTCAATGAGAATGTCTTACATCGAGGCAGGTTTATGTTTGACAAACGGTGGTTATCCAAACCGGAAGTGGAATCAGTTGTTAAGGCTGGCTGGGCCGGTGATGGGAATGAATAGAATCTACCTTTAATGGATCGCATTGCAGTGTGCCGAAGGACATTATCAAGATGGAAACGGGAGGCCAATGTTAACTCTAATAACCGTATTAAGTTTTTGAGAGGAAAGCTTGAGGACAAAGGAATTAAACTAGTTCATAATTTGCGCGCAATGAAGAAATGGCGTGAAGAGTTAGTAGAGGCTTATCGAGAAGAAGAAAAATATTGGAAACAAAAGAGTCGTGAGCATTGGTTTAGTGATGGTGATCGCAATACTCAATTCTTCCATGGAAGTGTTCAGCGAAGGCGAGCTCAGAATCGACTTGTTTCTCTAATTGATGAAGACGGGGTTGAAATTTTTTTTGAAGGTGCTAAAGGAGATATTGCGGTTAATTATTTTAGGAAGCTATTTTCTACTTCAAATCCTAGAGCGGCTACAGAACTTTTGTCGGGGATGACTCCAAGGGTTTCTGAGGCTATGAATAGAGAGCTAACGAAGACTGTCACAAATGAGGAGATTAAAGACGCAGCTTTTAGTGTTAAGAGTAATAGTACTCCAGGGTTCTGATGGGATGACTGGCCAATTTTTTCAAAAATTTTGGAATATTTTTGGACCTCAAGTAATTTTAGAAGTGAAGAACTTCTTCATCTCACGGCCTTTCCCTACAGAATGGAACTTTACGCAGATTTTTTTAATTCCGAAGAAAACAAATCCTAACAAGATGACAGATCTTCGACCTATTAGTATTTGTTCCGTATCCTATAAGATCGTCTCCAAGATTTTATCTAAGCGACTCAAGCAGTTTTTACCTGAGATTGTTTCGGACACTCAAGGTGCTTTTGTGTCATGAAGATTAATATCGGATAATATCTTGATTGCACATGAGATGGTGCATGCGCTTATAACTAATCTAAGATGTGATGAGGATTTTATAGCTATCAAGACGGATATGTCTAAAGCTTATGATAGAGTGGAATGGGATTTTTTGGAAGAGCTTTTTATGTGCCTTGGTTTTGACCGGAAATGGTTGGACTGGGTTATGTTCTGTGTTCGGTCTGTCTCTTACTCGGTCTTGATCAATGGATGTCCACATGGATTTATTAAACCGAACCGTGGCATACGTCAAGGTGATCCCTTATCTCCCTTTATCTTTATATTGTGCGCGGAGGCACTAGTTCATATCATGAACAAAGTAGAGAGTGAAGGCCATATCTCTGGTCTTAGACTTACGAAGAAATGCCTCTCGGTTCAGCATTTACTTTTTGCGGATGATAGCTTATTTCTTTGTCGTGCCTCGTTTAAGGAATGCTCAGAGATCTTACGATGCCTTAAGTTATATGGAGATGCATCGGGGCAAGAAATCAATTTCCAAAAATCTTCAATCACTTTTGGTAAGAAAATTGATCTGTATTATCGTAATCTCTTGGGTCTTTATATGGGTATCGAGTGTGAAGGTGGTGTTGGAGTTTATTTGGGGTTACCGGAATATTTTAGTGGTTCTAAAAGGGAGCTCTTGAGGTTTATCACCGACAGATTAAAATCTCATCTAAGTGAGTGGTATGCTAAAACATTATCCTTGGGAGGCAAGGAAGTTTTGCTTAAGTCAGTAGCAATGGCTCTTCCGGTCTATGCTATATCATGTTTTCGATTAAGCAAATTTCAGTGCCAAAAGCTCACGAGTGCCATGTCAAGCTTCTGGTGGAATAATTGTGAAGATAAGAATAAGATTCATTGGGTTGCTTGGGATAAAATGTGTAAAACCAAAGAAGAAGGTGGAATGGGGTTTCGGGATATTGAAGAATTTAACAAGCTCTACTTGCTAAGCAAGCATGGCGGGTCTTAGCAAAACCGAATTCTTTATTGGCTCAAGTATACAAAGCAAGATATTTTAGGCGGAAATTTTTTGTGACTGCTTGTGTTGGAGCGCGGCCCTCTTATGCTTGGAGGAGCATTCTCTTTGGTAGAGAACTTCTGGAACAAGGTCTGATGAAGTCTATTGGTAATGGTAAAGATACAAAGATTTGGTGTGAGAAGTGGATATTTGATGAGATGCCAAGAAGACCTATTAACATTCAGCGACAACTTGATGTTAATTTGTCTGTGGATTCTTTGATCTCTGATGATGGTGCATGGGATATCCAAAAGTTGAATACCTTGTTTCATCAGGATGACATTGTTAAAATTAGATCCTCGCCACCAATATGCAATCGACAAGATGAATGGTTTTGGGCCTTTTCTAACAATGGAGAGTATAATGTTAAGTCTGGGCGATGGTTATTACAAAAACCAAAGATATTTGACCCAGAGGTTCCACTCGCTATACAAGCTTTGAACGCTTTAAAAGGTAGAGTCTGGAAGATACGAACCTTGCCTAAGATTAAAGTTTTCATGTGGCGTGTATTATCTGGGGCTCTTGCTGTTGCTGAGTGCTTAGCTACTAGAGGGATGCAGGTGGGGTCTCTATGTCGATTGTGCAATGCTGGTGGTGAAACAATTAATCATGTCTTGTTTGAGTGCTCTGTTGCTAGGCAGGTTTGGTCTGTTGCGAAAATACCAGAACCTGCTCTGGGGTTTTCTTCATCACTTAATGAAAATATGGAGTATCTTCTTCATATGATTGAGAATGCTGATCCCCAGGATTTGTTACGAAGGTCAGTTCCTTGGTTGTTATGGTCCATATGGAAAAATCAGAACTCAATTCTGTATGGTGATAAGCGGGATGACTTATTATTTCTGATTAAGTTAGCATGTGAGGAAGCTAACCTATGGTTTAAGCTTAGTGAAGAGTCATCAGCACCTATTTTAGAACGCCGTGGTAATGGAACTGAGCAAGTGAAGAAATGGAAGAAACCTGTTGTTGGTATTGTTAAATGCAATGTTCATTCGTCTTGGTATAACTTAAGATCGATGTGTGGGGGTGGATGGATCGCTCGTGATCATCATGGTAATGCTCTGTTTCATGGACATGATGCTTTTGTTGCAGTTACTAATCGTACCGTTGCAGAGTTGCGGGTTATTTTGTGGTCTATTAAGAGTTTGAAGGATTTGCATATTGAAAAGATTGAAGTCTGGTCAGACTGTTCTGCAGCTATACAAGCTATTGAGAACGCTGAAGCTTGGTCAAAGTACAAATCTCTTCTAGAACAGATAAAAGGGGTGGCGAGTGGATTTTATGAGGCACGTTTCTTTGTTTCCTCTCATCCCGCCAATTCTGTTGCGTCTGCTATAGCTCGGAGTGTTATGCGCGATGGCCGGCTCCAATCCTATCTAGCTTTAGGAGGTACATCGTGGCTTCACAACATCATTGCGGAGGAAAATCGAAGTTAGCCTATAAAACATTGAATTGTCTCATGCTCTGTTTGTTGTGGTTGTTTTTCTGGTTTTTTTTGCTTTGTTCCTTGAGCTGTTTTGCTCTGTTTTGAGCTTCACTTTTATACCTTTCTCGTAATCAATTAGATGGAAAAAAAAAATATTTCTTCTTTCATAAACATATCAAACGCCCTAAAACGGAAATAGACGACTATCAGAAAAGAAAGCTGGCCAACCATCACATAAGAAGTCGATTTATATCAGATTAAAAGCCGGTTTAAACAAACCGGACGGCGAATAACTATGGGCGGCTCACGTATACAGTTGACAAAATTGACAAAAACATCATTTCAATTTATTTTGCAAAAACTTATGCGACCATAGTCATTTTTAAAAATGGCATGAACAAAACAAAAAAATACAGCATCTGTAACAAAAATAGTTTGGAATTTGGAAAAATTTATTATACTTTTTTAAAATAATATGTTTCAAGAAACAATAACATAACATAATGAAAAAATCGTGTTATCTCTCACAAGAATAAGATATGCTGACAAAAACAGAAATCTGAAAAGAAAGAAAATGAAAAATTGTAGGGTTTTAAAACATAAAATGGAGATAAGTGACATGTGATAAGGCGAAAAACTCTAATGTTATTTCCATTTGCCCTTTGATACATCACTGTATAGTTTATGTCATCTATTGCTATTACGCTTGTACTTTCTAACTTTCTATTATGCGCCAAGTTCTTTGACCAAATTTTTTTTCATTTTCCGTATACACTAATTGTGATTTGTGAAGTAATTAAGATAACTCAATTAAATTAAGAAAGTTAAAAAAATGAGTTATAACTTCCAAAAGAAGGCGAAAGCGAAGTACGAGGAGAGACGACAGTTATGCTCTCACAAAACTTCGCGTAATTTTCTCCCTCCACCTTTCCCCACACACTCTATTTTCTCGCCGGCGATTTATATCAACACTGCAAAATTGACTCAACATTTCAATTAATTCAAACCCTAATTTCGCCGGAAATTTCTCAAAGCCGTTATAGTTTCTTCTCTATACAAAAATCGCATTGCTCACAATTCATAGCAATGTTGATTTCTCAATGTCGGAGATGACAGCTGCAATTTCACCTTCTTTCACAACCAGAGCTAAACACAACAAACCGCCGTCGTTTCCATCGGAATCACTAACTGATCGTCGGCCAAAAACACGAGATGTAGCATCACGATACCTCGGCGGCAGCGGCGGCGGCACTTCATCTTTTTCATCTTCTTCTTTCTTCCACCAAGTATCACCGTCGAAGAGATGTCAATCTCCGACCGTTACTCGACTGGCGACTCCGTCAGCTTCCACAAATCGGCCGCAATCAACGGGACGGAGACAGTCGGTATCGACCGTTACACGGACGAATCGACCGGTGACTCCATATCGGCCGCAATCAACACCACGTCGTGGTTCGTTAGATCGACGAGGTAGTGAAGATGTTTCTGAAGCGCAGAGAATGTTGTTGACTTCTGGAAGAAGCTTGTTTACGTCGTTTCAAGCGGATTCGTTTACAGGGAATGAGAATAGATCGGCGGTGATTTCATCTCCGGTTACTTCACAGAAAGGAACAATAGAGAAGAAGAAGGCAACATCTAGAAATGGTGGAGCTCCGCAAGAACAATGGCCTAGGTCTCTGCAACCTAGTTGTTTGAGTAGAAGCGTAGACTTTACAGATGTTAGGAAGAAACTTAACGGATCTAACAATGGTGTAGCTAGAGCTTTGCAGAATTTAGAGAGTGTTTCTTCTGAAAGCTCTAATGGAAGAGTGAAGAAGTTACCAGCTCATGGTGGCGTTGTGGTTAAGGCCAGCTTAGAGCATGGCTCACCGGTTGTAAAATCTAATGGACTGAGGAAGATCTTTGTGGATAGTCCTGTATTGGCTCCAAAAGGAGTTGCTACAAATAAGCGTGAGTTGATTCGACCTGCTTCACCTAACAAGTTTGGTATGACTTCAGCTTCTTCGAGTCCGAGAGGAACCAGTATTGCTAGAGGAATAAGCCCTTCGAGAGGTGTGATTCCTTTAAGAGGGAATAGTCCTTCAGGAAGAATGAGTCCACTAAAAGTGAGAAGCTCGGTGCCTTTGGTTCTGAATTTTGCTGTGGATTCTAAAGAGAAGGTTAGAGAGAATGGGGTTTCTGATGCTCACTTGTTAAGGCTCTTACACAATAGATTGTTGCAATGGAGATTTGCTAATGCACGAGCAAATGCTGTTATCTCTGCACAAAAGATGAGAGCTGAGGTTAGCAATCCTTTTCGTCCTGAAAGTTTTTATAACCTTGATTATAGATTGGCACAATAAGTGTTTTCATTCAACTTTGCATTTTTAACATTCAGTCACTATGAATGAGACATCCGTATATGGTTTTATGAAATCTATTATCTACATCTCTATTGTGTTCAAATTCAAATCTATTATGCTGTACAGGCTTGTCGATGCCACCTATGTCCAAATGATTGTTTCTTAAGTGGTTAGTTTTCAATTCGTTGTCAATGAGAGGCCACAAACTCTCATGAAGCCTTGTTTTCATTGCAGAAAAGACTGTACAATGCGTGGATAAGTATCTCAAAGCTGTATGACTCTGTCAGAGCAAAGAGGATTGAATTGCAGCACCTGAAGCAGAATTTGAAACTGATATCTATTCTCAATAGGCAGGTTAGTTAATTCGCTTTTTGGGATCTTAAGCCGCCATTACTCATTTGGCAACACTTTATTTGAGTTATTTTCTATCTACCAGTTTTTCCCTTTTTCTTCTTCTTTCTTTTATTTCCCTTTTAGGTTTCTTTGTATGTTCTGCTTCTTACATCTTTGGGACCTAGTTAAAATTTATTAGAATTGAATCTTACATAGAAAGAAATTTTAAATTGTTTTCATGCGTTTGTATATAGATGGGACATCTAGAAGAGTGGTTTGTTATGGACCGGGATTATACAGGTTCTTTAGTAGGAGCTGCTGAATCTTTGAAAGGAAGCACGCTTTGTCTACCTGTTGACTGCGGGGCAATGGTTTGGCTATTCTACGCAAAGTGTCTTTTCCTAGTACTGTTTTTGGAAAATCATATGTAATGATGATATCATATATATATATACAGGTGAATGTACAAAGTGTCAAGGATGCCATTTGTTCAGCAGTTGATGTTATGCAAGCAATGGCATCTTCCATATGCTTGTTGCTTCCAAAGGTGACCCTTTATTTTATATGGTTCCCGAATAATGTTTAGCTCACAACCGTTTAACATCTAAAAGCAATTGTTAAAGTATTTTGAGTAGAAACATTCCTTACTGAGTTGATAGAACACATCCTTTCTGATTCGACTGTGCTCATCTCTTGCTGTAGTCTAGTGAATAGTCCAATATCTATCTCTGCTTACACATTAGTGTCTGATTATAATTAGTGGCTTAAAATCTGGTCTGAAAATACTTTAGTCAGCCAAAGTGATTGTAAGAAGAGCCTTTTGGCATCTAATACGTCGATTGTGTTGATCCATATTTGTATATTAAAAAAGTGAAAGCCATTTTCTCAGGTTGCGAAAATTAGTTGCTTGACAGCAGAACTCGGCCGTGTGAATGTCAAAGAGCAAGGGATGCTCGATATGTGTCGGGACCTCTTAAACACAATCTCAGCTCTGCAGGTACAAAATCTCAATTTCAAAATCAATTTTTTTCCGCTTCATAGCTAGAGATTTGGGGGATTAATCTTTAAAAATCCGCAGGTAACAGAATGCAGTTTGAGGACACAGGATATGCAGCTACAACATTATGTTGTCCAAACCACTCATTATGGGCAATTTTTGGACTAATGAGAATGTAATTAAGGAGCTAATCTAATTCAAATAGAGAAAAGCCAATTCACTTGATAGTTTAACAACTAGAAGTCAGTTGTAAATATTCGCACGGTGTTCTAATGAATTTATGCTATTATTTGTTCTATAGATTAATATGTTTACTTCATTAACAAAGGAACTGAAGTACTCTAAAATATCAACTTTAATTTTTTCTTTTAATATCTAGACTAATTACAGATTTTACAATTTGTTTTCTTTTACGGGAAAATAACATTTTAAACTTTGAAAGTGTCAGATGCTAGCACTTTAAACTTCGATGGTATTACACTAACATTGTAAACCTTCAAACTATTTTTGTTAACACTTTGAAATTACCTCTCGTGTTTTTTTCGCCATAAAATTCACTATAGAATAGTTACCGGAAAATTGATGGAATTTTCGAAAGTAATTCGACGAAAATTTCTGACGGTAATCCGATGGATTTTCGAAAAAATAGTTTCATCGGAATTTTAAAAATTCAAACTGCTATATCAACGTACATATTTTCCAACGGATTTCCGACGGTTACGAGAAAATCCATCGGAAATTGTCCGCCGGATTACCGACATTATTTTTCATTTATTATCTATGTAACGATTAAAAATATAGATTTGACTTTGCTATACTATATATATGTCTACGTACGTTTTTATAATCATATTTCTCATCCCATCTAACTATGTTTTTCTCTTGAAGGTGGACGATTACCATATACAAAAAAATAACTGTGTAGATGGGAAAGCCATCTCATTTTTCATTGTACGAAGTACGGGTCTAATACTAGTATATAAATATAAATAGATATATATATATATATAACAATTTCGTATACTTGTTATAATTTATATTATTAAATTCCAATTATAATTTGTAGATTTTATAGTTACGGATTATATAATTAAATATTAAAATTGGATATAATTTTTAATAAAAACTTTAACCCAAAAATGATGTTATATATGTTCATATATGATGTTATATATGTTTTAATTTTTTTGACGGAATTATATATGCTTTATAGAATACATGTGTTATAATTTTTTTCTACATTTTATATAATACATGTGTTATATATCGTTTATTAAATCTAGAAAATAAATATAGATATTGATTAATATTTTATTTAATTATGATTATCTATACTATTCATCGTCAAGCATAAATATGTAACAAACATTAAAAATGAACTTAATTACGAAAATTGTCATATGTATAATCGAAATCTTAGTTCTGTTAAAGACACATTAAAAGTGTACTTAAGCGTACATTCATTCTTGAGATTATTCTAATTGGTTATAAGTTTAAGTTATTCGGATCCGGAATAGAAGGACACATATATTTTAAAGGTCATTTAATTGGTCGAGTTACACCCGGTTAAAATACAAACATAATATATTCGGGTTAAAATGTATCTAATCCAGACTAAGAATAAGGAAACGTGATCCTATGGCGACATCTGATTGGTCTAAATTAATGTTGATAATATTTCTATTTTAAAAAAATGATGACATTAATAACCCACATTATGCTGAAAATTCACATATTAATCAATGCAATCCCTATTAAATAGCCTAAATCTACCTTAACTAAAAAGCAATACCAAAAATCTTACCCAAAACATCTCTATTTATTACTCCCTCTGTTTCAAAAAGAATAATTTTCTAGTGTTTTTTTTTTTATTTCTTAAAGATTGATTTCCTAGACTTTTAAATTTATTTTTAATAGTTAATGTCAATAAATTATAAACTTCAAGAAATATTAATTGAGATTGTTTGAATTGTTGAATTTCTATTGGTTAACATATATGAGAGAGTATTTAAGGTAGAAAAGTAATATATTTATTACTAAGTATTTATTATTTCTTAATATATGTGAATTACTTAAAAATCAATTTTTTTGATACAGGGGAGCATAGATTATTGAATATTTGGATACTCTAATTATTAATTGCTGATTTTATTGTTTCCAAAATCTATTTTGTTTGAAATATATCAAGATATATTCAAGCTATGGAATCCTAATTTACTTCGAAATATTTTTCATATTTTCATTTTGATCCTTATATCTTCTAAATAATCCTATTAACTTTAATAATTTTAAATATATCTTTATAAATTAATTATCACAGATAAAATAAAATAAATAAATTCTATTACATTCTATTACTTTATGTGTAATTATCACATGTAATTTTATTACTTTTATGTGTAATTCAAACTTGATATTTTATATATAATTTTATGATTTCTATTATGTGTGTGTTTATTACTTTTATATGTAACTTTATACTATCATGTAATGTTTTTTTTTAATGTTGTGTGCATTATTGTTTTTAGTTTATGTTATATATTTATTTATAAAAGTTTTGTCATTATTAGTAACTATCGTTAATATTGAGGACTATAATGTAAAATGGAAAAATGTAGATATATATATATATATATATATATAATTTTTTGTTTTTGTTTTGAAAAATGTAGATATAGATTTGAGGATTTTTCATTGGAGCAATACAACCTCGAACCCCTCATTTTAAAGATGCACTCTCCTCAAAATAGGATCCTTAGTTTATAAATTTTTGTATACATTCAAGTAACATATGAAAAGTTTTATCGCTCTGTGTGGACTAAAATTTTATGAATATGTTAACATATGAATAAATTATCCTTTTATTTTACAAATATGTTTACAGATAAAAAAAAAACTTTTTACAACCGATTATGCATGGTCATCTAAATTCATGTGTGGTAATGTAAATTCACAGAATAATAAAGCTTAAAAATAAGATTACTATAATATATATCATATAGATTTTATAAGAACTTACTTTTATTTTACAAAGACAAGAGAATTGCTATCATTTAGTTATGTTTTAACTAAATCTAGACAAACAAGAATTTAGGAGGGGTATTGAAGAAACAGAACGAGACAAAAATTGAGGAATAAGAAAAAAATGTTACATTTATGTCTTATTTAAAATATAAGATAGATCAGACTAAACAGGACAAACACATGAAATTCCAAAACCAAAACTGTGACAATCATAAAAATCGAAACATATTTAATAATTAAAAACTAAAAAGTCAAAGATAAATCAACATATATCCTTTAAGTGGTTTGGGTTTCAAGAGAAATAAAACAAATATGGACAATTTGCCCCAAAATTTCAGCTTACAACAATATATACATCTCAATACAATCAATTTCTATAACAAACAAATATCATCAAACTTTCAAAAACATATTACATAATTAAATTTATTAAATTTCAGTTTTTACATGTGGTTTTCCTGTGCAAGGTGCATATCAGTATCTTAGATCCTAGTAATGGTATATAATAGTTTTCGACTTAAACCACATACGAAATAAACACTCTAAGAGCATCTCCATCGGTGGAGAAACCCATAAGAGTTTCTTAAAAGTTTTATATTAATATTTTATTATAATTTTATTATATAATTAAATTTATTTTTTTGGAAAAAAACCAAACCAACAAAAAAAGAACCGCTGTTGTATGAGTATCTAAAGGAGTTTTAAAAGTCTTTCAAAGAAGAGACCGTTTCTCTCTTTACCTTGTACCAAACTAAAGACTTTCTTGAAACTGCACTTTAGTCCTTAGGTTTTCATGTCTTTTATTGATCTCATAACCACAACTCTAAAGTATGATTGGATTATGCAGACCAAAGAACAATAATTACATGGGGAAGATTGTTTTGGCCATGACCCTAACAGAAATGTGCATTTTCTTACAGCAAGCGAGGTATTATTACTAATTATAATGCTAGTATCGATACAATTTCTCATTTTTGAAGTAGTAATGTCTTGAGTGATTTGTTATTTTTCTTCATGTTTCAGTTTTCTCGACATGAAAACAGGAGTTACACATGTTTTAGTCATTGGTGGTGCAGGATACATTGGGTCTAAAAGGTTAGTTAGTTTTATGCCTCTGAATGCTAAGGACCAGGCACTTGGGGCTGTTGGGTCTCTTTTAATTTCTCGTACGATAATCGATAATGTTTTGGGTTTTGAATGGTTGAACTTGAGTGTCACTAAAAACGCAGAAGTGTTTTGCATCTAATCATAATGAATTTTCATTTTATCTCAGGTCTCTTGACTATAAGTCTTTTTGTCTGCGCATTTTATGTCATGATTTTTTTGTTTAAATGGTTGTGTATTTTGCTAGCAGATTTGTCTTCGTATCTTTTTAATTATATATATATATATATAGTTATATAAAACTACCATCTTTTGTATTGTATTTTAGTTTTAAAATGAATCCAAATAATAATTCAATTTATAATAACGAACATTATTATATACTTTCGAAACTATTTCATAACATACATTTTATTATGTTTTAAGAAATTCTCATAAGTTTTTATTAAGTTATATATTTATTTTTGAATTCTCATAAGAAAGATCGCATCACTTCATCATAACTTTTTATTTTACATTTTAATATATATATATATATATATTTATTCAAAACTAATTGAGATTAAACTAATATATAATTATTACATATATACAGTAAATACTGATAAAATTGATACAATGAACTTTAATTTATGACATTCCCCCTCTTCTGGGACATTGCTGAGGTCTGAGTCCTAGTGATTAATAATATCACGTATTCGACTTAAACCACCTCTGAGATGAACACTCAAATATTGTTGAAGACTTGAAGTCGAACTCTCCTAGAGCATCAATGTCTTTGAATGGAAGACATTTTCATTGCATAGACATATCCAAATATAGATTAAGAGGAAATTTTCCGGTTGTGGTTATAGAAAAGACTTAGATCAGTAGTTGATTTGTATCAAAGATTCCTCAATAGTCTTAAAGGGTTATTAATAACTCAAAAAAAACTTATTACTCTCTTTGTTTATGTAAAATCTGAGTGCTTGAACAAAAGATAAAGTTAAACACTCTTCGTCCAAGAGAGGATCTGAAGCTTTAAGTCTCTGGTTGACATCTTTAAAGTATGCGATCTTTACTGTCCTTTGACATCTTTAATACCTCTGGTTGATCGCATCACTTTATCATAAGCTTTTTCAATCAGATGTTTTCCTTGCACTTTCACATCTTTAATGTCTCTGGTTGTTTGTCGGCTAAATTAAAAAGATTGGAGCCAATGATAGATGATTGTACGAAGAGGAGATGTTGATGAGCTTGGAGAACAAGTTTACACTTATGTGTCTTTTTTTTGGAACTCTATAAATAGAATAAGAGAGATAACATATATGTAAGAAGAGAGAAGATACAGAGAGGGACAAGAGAGACAGTGGAGAAATAAGGGAAAGAGAGGTCTTTGTATTTGCCGGTGAGGGCGAGAGACAAAGATGTAACTTTTTAGTTGATTTAGTGGATTCTGAGAAACCGGTTCCGGCGAGACATAGGCTTAATCTCATTGGTGGTTGAACTTGTTAAAATCCTTTTGTGCTCCCTTTTATCTGCTTGCTCTATTATTTTTTTTTCCTTTATCTTACTTTGCAGGTTTTGTTTTATGTTTTTCTTCACAATCTATTTCTGATGCTTATTTGCTTGACTGGAATGTTAACCTCAGAGTTTCATACTTTCATTATTTATATAGGTTGTTTTAGTGGTTTTATTTTTGTTTCGCAATATATAATATTTTGCGCAAATTTTAAATGTACTTGATACTTTAGTGGTTGGAATTGTTTTTAGTCAAATTTTATGACTAAAAATGATTAAAATGATACTTTAGTGGTTGGAATTGTTTTTAGTCAAATTAAAATGATTAAAAAAATACTAATATTTCTTAAATATACATTTTTAACTAAAAAATCGTATATTTTTTGAACCAAGAAAGTATATATTTTGTAGAAACTACCTAAATAGTTAATTAGTGATATTACATATGGAATTTTTTTCTGAACAAATAAATAATATTTTTCATGTTAAGCAATCAAAACATATAAACATTCAAAATTTCAATCAATCTCATATGCTGAAAAAGGCAGAAGCTTTAACTCAATATTCTTATCAGAAGAACAAGAACAGATAAATAATTTTGTTTTGGTCTACCCAATAATAAATCACTTAAGAGATAATCAAAACTATTTTCCTCTAAATAAAATTGCTGAATACAAAATTTTCTATTTGGTAAAAGAATCAACAAAACTCAATCCTTAAAATCGGAATTTAGTATCTACAGTTGCAAAAACTCCAACAGACACTTACTTAAAAGCGACGCTTCTTCTTCGTCGGCAACGGACTCATAACTTCATCGTCCGGCGAAAATTCCTGTACCGGCGTAATATTAAGATCGAATCCACGGTGGCTACTACTGCTGACGTGGCAAGTAGACCCCACAACTTCCAAATTATTTCCATTTCCTTCATAGTGGCACCGTTTATGGCCGCCAAGAGCTTGACCGGTGGCGAAAGATTTCAAGCAGATCGAACAAACGTGAGATTTCACGGCGGCAGAAGGTGTCGACTTATCATCTCCACTACTCCGGTGGCTCGCCTTGTGACCACCAAGAGCTTGGTAAGACGGAAACGCCTTGTGACAGACGCTACACTTATAAACCGGCTTATTCACCGCCGTTACAGGATCAAGATCGCCGCCGTCGCGAGCAAGAAGCAAGAGACAGAAAGCAAGGTACTCTTCTTCACTGAGACGGTGGTTGTGGTGGTGGTGATGATCAGATCTGGATCGTTTTGATCGCTTACCTTTGGTCCATTGCTCAACGCCAATGAATCTTGTGGAATCTTTGAACAGACTTGGAACTGGAGAAGCTAATCTCGGTGAATTAAGAGCTTCAAGCGCCATTGTTATTAGAATTAAAACCTAAATTGAGAGCAGAGAGAGATATATAGAGAGGTGAAAAGTGGAGAAGAATCTTGAAGAGCAGAGGAAGTTGCGTGAGAAGAAGAGTGAGAGTGGGTGGCCAAATTGGCTATTTTAATTATTTGTTTTTTGGCGCATTTAATTGAAACGAAAAATGTGCGGAACAAGTTGTTATTGTAACTAGGACCATGTTCATAATTATTATGGTTACGGTTACTTACTCACCTGTGATTACATTTTTTTGTTTAATTTTAACTTTAAACATTTAATATAATGTTAAAAACATTATAGATTTGCCTTTAAGCGGCGGTTCTCTTTTAAAGGTGATACCTTAGGTGAAACCTCCAGCGAACTCCTGATCTCCTTTTTCGATGAGCGGTGGCTCTCACCGCCGCCGGAAAAAGGATCCCAATTGTCTAATTTTCTTCCTCTGGCTTCTAGTTCATCGAGTTTGCAAGGGGCTGGCGCTAGATCTAGGTTTTGGTTCTGCTCGTGGCTAGCTCTTGTGGATGCGTCTTGTTTGGTGCGTCGTTCGGGTTTGAGGTGTGTCGCTCGCTCTCTCTCTTCTGGTTCCCGAGGACAGGCTCCAGCTTTGGGTTGGTGTTGTTCTCGCTCCTTTTCGTCCCTCTCGCCGCTTAATCTCGTCTCTCCTCAAGCGAGTTCCTGTTCAAGGTTCGGATCTCCTGGATTTGGTTGAAAGCTGGGTCAAGCTCCTTCTCTTTTGCTCGAGGATGGTTCAAAGGTTCGTTGGCTTGTCTCTTCTTTTCTCCTTTCCGTCTTTGTCTCCTTGTGTTTCGGGCTTGGTCTTTGCTTCTCTCTGGCTGGTTCTACTGCTCTCTGTTGCCTCCTCTATTGGTCTAGATTGCGTGTTCCCCGTCTATGTTGCTCAGTTATAGGCTACCTTGGTTTAGTCTCTCGTCCGTTGCTAGGTTTTGCCGCTTCATAGGTTGTCTCTTCGAGGGTGCGTCAAGGTGGCTTCTTCCTCTTCCTCTCCCATATTCCGGGCTCTTGGTTGGTTGATGCTATTTTTTCAGCTCCTCTTGTTTCCTTTGCGCCGTAGGCACTCTTGTGTTGGAGTTTTATTTAATTTCATATTTGTGAAAAATACTTCTATGATCAGATGTGAGTGAAAAGTACCCCTTGAGTCTTTTGATATATCATGGTTTTTATGGGTTTTAAGCCATGATATATGTATATAATCGAGTCTTTTATGAGATTTTAGAGTCATTTTAGAGTCTTTTACAGGTTTACACACATTTGAGATTACTTAGACATTTTGGAGCTATGCAGCTGAGAAGTCGAAGTTGGTGTCGTTACTGACCACTGGTGTCGAACAAACTTTTGAAGAACTGCAACTTTCCCCAGATGTTTTATATTTTTACAGAAGACCCCAAATCGTGTTTAGACTATATAATTAGGGTTTTTAGGTTTTGTTATCTTTATCTTTGGCTTTTGCGACAAAACTCTAAGGGAGATTGAAAGCTTAGGGCTGATCTTACTTTGTTCTTCTTTGAGATAAGATTTTGAACCCTTGTTTCTATTTCTCTATTTTATTTCATATGATATATATTCTATTCATGTCTTTGATTTCAATTGATATGTATGAGTAGATCTCTTGTTAGGTCCAGAGATTCTCATTAGGGGTTTCAAGGAATTGTAGATTGATTTATCTGTTAGGATTCAAAACTTGATAGGTCTTCACCTAGGTTATTCTTAATACTAATTCTGGCTTGATCACCTAGAAATTAGATCATAGGTTGTTAAATTGACACGATGGTGTGATTTATAATCTGATAGAACCTAGGGTGAGCAAATTAGATAATTGCAAAAGAATTTGGATTAACTAATTTGTGAACAAACTGGATATGTTCTTAAAACTTGTTTAGAACCTTAAGATTTGCAAATGAATTTGGTTTCTTAGGTTTTAGACATTGGTAAATTCTTGCAACGATAGTTGGTTAATTTTATCTTAGTGATTTAAGTTTTAGAACTGGTATTTAATTCGATCCTAGCTGATTAGTAAATCTGCATTACTTGATTTCCTGAAAAATTATCTGGGCTTGACGTTTTTCCCATCTGAATATAAACCGATTTTTATGATTATTTGCATTGCTTTTATTTTAATCATCACATTACTTAGATTAATTCGAAACTCAATAGTTTATCGTGAAATATCTGAGTCTATGTGGATATAATTGCATTATGTGCACTTGCGGTGTAGCTCTAGGGAAGTAAACTTTGAGCCTATCAAGTTTTTGGCGCCGTTGCTGGGGACTTTAGATTATTTCCGATAGATTTAAGTGTAGAATTTTGACTAAGTTTTTATTTTTCAGTTTTACTCACATCGTTTTATATTTGTGTCTGCTGTGTTTCAGGTTAATCGTGTTACCAGGAGCAACAAGGACAAAAAGCTTTTGTTTCTTCCGAATCAAGAGCTTGCAAAGTTAGAGCGAGAGATCTAGAAAAGCAAAGAAGCCAGTGGAGATGGTTAATCCTGTGATTTTACATCAGGATGAAGCTGGTGTTCTTAGAGACCAAGAGGGTCATGTGTGCAACAACATGGGGCAGAGAATTGATGAGAATGGAAACCCCATAGTTCCAATAGCTGCCGTGGGCGCAGAACAGGAAAAAGGAGCACCCCTGCGGGCGTAGGGTACATGAGGAAGGACGCTAGGAGACTATAACAGGCCTGATGAATTCTATGCAAACAGGTCTGCGATTAGACTTCCTACCTTCCAGAGGAACGACTTCGAGCTGAAACCATCCTACTATACTTTGGTTGGTCAGCATCCTATCCATGGATTGGCTCACGATTATCCTATGGTTCACATCGAGAGGTTTGAAGACTTGGTGACTAGCATGAAGCACAATGAAGTCAGCTAAGACTATCTTTTCTGTAAGCTCTTCCCACATTCTCTGAGTGGTGAATCAGCTTACTGGTTGAAGCAGTTACCAATAGGATCTTTCACTAATTGGGAGGACACCAAGAGAGCATTCCTGCAGAACTTCTATGATGATGCGAGGTCAGAGGACTTGAGGAACAATATCTCTCAGTTCACGTAGAGGCCGACTGAGGCATTTAAGGCTGATTGGGTGCAATTCAGAGCACCATGGAGTTTTTGAGGTTCAGTTGCTAGGCATTTTCTTCAGAGGTGTTGATTGGAGATATCAGATGGCTCTGAATGCTGCTAGCAATGAGAACTTCAACACGAGGTCCCCTGAAGAGGCTTGTGTGTTGATTGAAAACTTGACGTCTAGCAATAGTACCAAGAATGCTGACTTTGAGAGGCAGAAACAAGCTGAGAATTTTGATGAGAAGCAGATTGCTGAGCTTATGACTAAGCTAGACTCAGTTCACAACATTCTGGTGAACAAAAAATCAGTTCAATTTGTTGCAGAAGTTGAGACCTTTGAGCCTGAGGAAGTATATGAAGATGTCAACTACATTGGTGGGACTGGTTTTCAGGGTCAGAAGAGCACCTTCACCGGTAATCAGAACTCTTCTGATTATATCTCTAAGCCTCAGTACCAGAAGCCTTTCCAGAGCAACTACTTCAGTAGAAATTATAGGTCATCATCTTACCAGACACATCCTACACCAATTGAGCAAGGTAAGATGGATTATATCCTTAAGCAAATTCTGGAGGGTCAGCAGAAGATCACAGTTGATTTTAATGGGAAAATTGATGCTCTGTACACTGATTTGAATGAGAAATTTGAAGCTTTAAACATTCATGTGAAGTTGGATACTCAGGTTGCGCAGACTGCTGGGTCTGTTAAAAGGCAAGATGGAGTTCTTTCTGGAAGAACAGACACTAATCCGAAGTATCAATGCAACACCATCATGTTGGGGAATGGTAAATAGCTTAATCATGTGCTGAAAAAGGTTTAAATGTTGATGAACTCGTGGAGTTGGAAGAAATTGAAGAAGAGATTGTAGAAGGACTATCTGTGTCGACAGATACAGCTGAAGGTTATCGGTCGACACCACTGCAAACTATGAAGGAGGTGACGAGTTCAGGTCCTGGTGTCGATCGACACACGTCCGAATGTCGATTTGCACGCCACTGGTATCGATCGACACACACCCAATGTCGATTTGCACGACTCTGGTATCGGTCGATACAACCATAGATAGAAAGTCCTTAGAAAATCGACTAAGGACACGAGTAATACCGTTGGTGTCGATCGACACCCATTTGGTGTCGGTCGACACAGAGGGACATCTGAGATACAAAGTTTTGGGAAGCTGCCAATCTCAGAGGAATGCGTCTACAAACCAAAGGTTCATTTCCCCAGAAATCCTAGGAAGTCTAAAGAAGAGATGGAGGAAGCAAGATGCAAATCAATGATGGATAAGGTGATGATTGAGCTCCCTCTAGTTGATGTAGTCAAGCTTTCACCTTCACTCAAGAGGTATAAGAGAATGGTTACTAATGGTGTAAATCCTGAGGAAGGAGCTTTGCTTACCAAGGACATTAGCGAAATTTTCTTGAATGAGACCCCACAGAAGAAGAAAGGAAAGTAGAAGGAAGTGATTGTCTCCAAACAAGTTAGTGCCATGATCAAGAGTAGGATTCCAGAGAAGCTACCTAATCCAGGAATTTTTGTGCTCGATTGCTCCATCTCCTCATGAAGATTTTCTCATTCTCTTTGTGATCTTGGATCAAGTATTAACTTGATGTCTCACTCTGCTACTGTTAGCCTTAGAATAACTGCTTTCAAGCCGACGAGGATCTATCTTATCTTGGCCGATCGATCCAAAAGGCTTTCATAAGGTGTCTTAGAAGATGTTCCAGTAAAAATTAGAGATTGCTCGATTCCCACAGACTTTGTGGTGTTGAAATATGAGGAAGAACCTAAGGATCGTCTCATTCTGGGAAGACCTTTCTTGGCTACAACTGGTGCCATGATTAATGTGATGAACGGAAGGATAAGTTTGAATGTGGGTCATCTGGTCATGACCTTTGACATGGACAAGCTAAGAAAGACACCCACTATTGATGGTCAAGCATTCTCTGTAGAAACATTCACTGACATTACTGCTGGATATGTCAAGGAGTTGGGTCTTAGTGAGCAAGTAAATAAGTAAGCTTCTGAGCTTGAGGATTGGAGTGGTGATCATCTCTTCCGGACTAGGCTCCAAGACGAGATTCAACTCACTGACAAGTTGGTGGAGGAAGACATTTTTGTGATGGAGACAGGGATTGCAGAGATGAATTGCAGAAAAAGTGCAGGCTCCCAAGCTGCAGGCTCAGTGTCGACACCGGACTCGACGAGACGGACCAATGTCGACCACGCCATATCACACTTGACACAATGAGTCGACACAATGACTCAGTGTTGATCGACGCCACTGGTGTCGGTCGACACCCTCTGTGGGTTTGCCCAGATTTGCCTGAAATAACTAGTTTTCGAGATTTTCCCAATACTGCAAGTCCGAGAGATGTTTTCAAACAGAATGCTCCACATCCCACACTCCATTCACCCCGAGAAAAGCAAAGGTACGCACTTTCTGGACCCAAACCATATGATATCATCAATAAGACTTTTCAAGGTACAAAGACTGTTTTACAATTAACCAAGCCACGAGATTATCGTAGAGTGCTTGTTTTCTTCTTTTGATGATTTTGCAGAGAAAATAAGTATTCCGCCCAGACTAACGTCCCGCCCAGACTAACGTCCCGCCCGGCTGCTGTTCTTCATTTCCTAAGTCGTTCTCATACACCGACTGCTTATACTGCACCACAGATGAGGCGACAATAACCCTGATCCTCCTATGGATTTTCATCACGCTTTGGCGTCAATGCAGTCAAGCTCGTGACGTTAAACAAGCGCTGAGTGGGAGGTAACCCACTGGTAAGTCTGTATATACGCAATTTTTGAGTCTTGTTTTAGTTTTATTTTATTTTATTGAGTCTTATTGAAACTTGAAAACATGATATTATGCTATGTGTTGTTGCTTATGATATGTTCTTGAGTATTTTTATTAGCTAACAACAGATTATGGTTTGTGAGAGAAACTGATGTAGGAACGAAAATGATAAAAGATAAAGATGATGGAGGATGGGATTAAGCAACTGGACTAAGGTCACTCTTTACTTAATCATTGGATGATCAATGGAATCGAAGTGGAAAAGATGGAGAATCAACAACTGGACTAAGGTCGCTCTTTGTTGATTCGATAGAGATGAAGATGAATAGAAGATGGATCGAGAGACGCCACAAAGATCTGTGNTTTGTAAATTGAATAACTCATTCGTTTGAACTCCGTTTAATCTGATTCTTCTTCGAGGTGCTCCGTAATTGAGCTGAGAACATTCGCCAATTGGTTTCATGCATTGAGTCACCGTGGTTGAGAAGATACCCATCAAATAGTGTACACATGTCCTTTTCGGGTATTACTGAAATTGTGCATCCGATATGATGACCACATCAGAAACGAGTTAACCCGTTTGCGAAAATCCGTTTTACCGAAACACCGTGTGTGTCGATCGACACACATATGTTCATCGGTAGACACAACCACTCTTCAGTCAAACGTGTGTCAACTTATGCCTGGTATCGATCGATACCGGGCTTTGTGTCGGTTGACACAGGAGCATCAAAGTGGTAATATCTTTCTTTTTCTTGTTTTTCAGCTCTGTTTAGTTTTAAACCAAACTTATGCTTCGATAACACTGGGTAAAATGTTGTTCAAGTTTGGAGAGGTGGTTATTGACATTGTTTTTTGTTTTTGAGAGTCAGTTGTCTTAATTAGAGTCGTTTTATTGAGTCAAAATTTTGTTGGAAACTATGATTTTTCTGGGGGAGTTGATATATCATGGTTTTATGAGTTTTAAACCATGATATATGTATATAATCGAGTCTTTTATGAGTCCTTAGAGTCCTTTTAGAGTCTTTTACAGGTTTACACACATTTGTGATCATTTGGACATTTTGGAGCTTTCTGGAGTTTTGCAGCTGAGAAGTCAAAGTTGGTGTCGTTCCTAGGGAAGTAAACTTTGAGCCTATCATCTTTATATAAAGACAAATGATCATTGAATTAAAAAAGAACTTTTCCTTATCTTTTTCTACTCCAAAATAATTCTGAGAATCTCAAAGTAGAGTTTGCTAGGGTTTTGTAAGGTGTTAATACAGAGATTAATAGTTGTGTCCTGCAAGATATACGTCAAGAGAATATATGTACACCACCGTAGGGGCAAAATTCTGTCTTAGGATATTGCTTATTGCAATCCTCTATCAAACAATATTCCGTTCGAACAAGAGAAAAAGAAAGGAAGAAGAAATCATCAAAAGAGAAAGATCAAGAAAGAAGAAATCATCAAGTTAGTCTTTTAAGTTTGTAACAATTATATTTCTATTTGCAAATATATAAGAAACAAAGATATTTGTTTATTTGTTATTGATTTGCATCTATAATTTTGATAACAATCTAAGACAGAATTTTTTTTGGTTGTTTGAAATTGATAGATGGATCAATCTGCTGCGGTTGTGAAAAATCACATTGAAAAGCCTTTTGTGTTCTAGGGAGTGGATTTCAAAAGATGGCAACAAAAGATGTTGTTTTATCTCACAACGCTGAATTTGGCTCAATGCTTGACTTCGGAAGGACCAGAATTACCTGATGAAGGTGACAATTCTGATGAAATACTTAAGGCATCAGAGGCATGGACACAAAATGAGTTTTTGTGTAAGAATTACATTCTTAATGCCTTGGACGATTCCCTCTACAATGTTAACCAAATATTTCAAACTCCAAAACAGTTATGGGATTCGCTTGAGAAGAAGTACAAGTCCGAAGTCGCAAGCGCCAAAAAGTTCATCGTTGGAAAATTCTTAAATTTCAAGATGAGTGACACCAACTCTGTTGTGAAACAAGTGGAGGAAATCCAAATTATCGCTCATGAATTGAAGGATGAGGGTATGGGGCTGAATGAAGCGTTTCTTGTTGCTTCTATTATCAAAAAGGTGCCTTCAACTTGGAAAGACTTCAAGATTTATCTAAAGCACCTGCATGAAGAAATGAGTCTTGAGCAAATAATTCTCAAGCTTCGTGTTGAAGAAGAAAACAGGAAGAACGAGAGGTCTGAATTTTCTTCTATGGATGCAAAGGCCAATGTAATTAAGGGAAACAACTTCAAATTCAAGGGCTTTAAGAATAACAAGAAGAACGTTAAGAAAACGTTCATTCCACCGAAGGGCTCTAACTTCAAGAAGAAGCCGCAAAGTGCTTGTTGGGTGTGTGGAAAGCTTGGACATAGGACCAAGGACTACCGCCATAAAAAGGAAGGAACATCTGTTGGAGACGTTAGTAACGTAAACCTTGCCGAAAATCATTTTGTTGTTGTTGTTTCAGAGGAAAATATGGTGACAAACTCCAATGACTGGTGGGTTGATACTGGTGCTACAAAACATGTGTGTTCTGACTTGAATATGTTCTCAACATATGATCAAGATTCTGGAGGAGAAAAGCTCTATATGGAAAATGATAGCACTGCTACAATTGAAGGGAAAGGCAAAGTGGTCTTAAAACTCACTTCTGGAAAGGAACTTGGACTTACAAACATGCTCCATGTCCATGAGATTAGGATGAATCTGATTTCAGGTTCTCTTCTTAGCAACAAAGGCTTTAAGATTGTATTTGAATCTGATAAGGTTGTACTCACTAAAGGTGGGATGTATGTCAAAAAAGGCTATCTAAGCGATGGTCTTTTCAAACTGAATGTTGTATCAGTCATTAATAAAAACGCAGGCAATAACTCTGCTTCTATTTATTTTCTTGACTCAAGTAATTTATGGCATGCAAGAATGGGTTATGTCAATTATCGTTCTTTATATAGAATGATGAATTTATGATTATTACCAAAACACAATCTTACTAATATTAAAAGAAGTAAATGTGAAGTCTGCGTAGAATCAAAATATTCAAGGCATTCTTACAAATATGTGGAAAAATCAAACGAGTTACTTGGGTTGATAAATAGTGATCTATGTGATTTTCAATCAAATCCAAGTTGTGGAAGAAAGAATTATTATATTTCTTTCATTGATGATTATAGTAAGTTTTGCCATATCTATTTGATTGATACGAAAGATGAGGCTTTGAATATGTTTAAGAAATTCAAAGCAGAAGTTGAAAATCAATTAGATAAGAGAATAAAGATTCTTAGATCTGATCGTGGTAGAGAATACAAATTAAATGAATTCTCAGATTTTTGTTCTACACATGGAATTATTCATCAAACTACAATACCTTACACTCCAATGCAAAACAGAGTTGCGGAAAGGAAAAATAGAATGCTTAAGGAAATGATGAATTCCATGTTAAACAATTCTGGTGCACCACTTAGCTTATGGGGTGAAGCTGTTCTCACAACAAATTTAATTTTGAATAAAATTCCTCATAAAAAGAGTGATAAAACCCCGTATGAAAGGTGGAAAAATAGATTTTCTTCATATAAAAATATGAAAGTGTGGAGTTGCCTAGCGAAGGTTCAAGTACCTTTGCCAAAGAGAACTGTTATAGGACCAAAAACGATGGATTGCGTTTACATCGGTCCTGCAGAAAACAGTGCTGCATATAGATTTTTGGTTCATAAATCTGATAATGCTGAGGTCAAAGTAAATACAATTATTGAATCAAATGAGGCTGAGTTCTTTGAAGATGTATTTCCATACAAAGAACCAAGATATACGAGTACTAAATGAGTACGTGAGGTTGAGGAAATTGCCTCAGGTTCACGAAGAAGAAAATGAACCAAGAAGAAGTAAAAGCGCAAGAATCTCTAAAGATTTTGGTACTTATTTTATTACGTACTTAAGTGAATATGAGCCACAAACTTATAAGGCTGCAATTGAATCTTCATAAGCACCTTATTGGAAAGAGGCTATTCAAAGCGAAGTGTAATCCATTATGAATGATCATACATGGGAATTGGTTGATTTACTACCTGTAAGTAAACAAATTGGATATAAATGGATATTCACAAAGAAGTTAAGGTCGGATGGAACAATTGAAAATATAAAGCAAGACTAGTGGCGAAAGGATTTCGTCAAAAGGAAGGTCTTGATTTTTTTGATACATATTCTCCGGTAACGAGAATTACTTCTATTAGATTGCTAATAGCAATTGCTGCCATATATGATTTACAAATTCATCAAATGGATGTCAAAACGACATTTTTAAATGGTGAATTAGATGAAGAAATATATATAGAACAACCTGAAAGCTTTATAGTCAAATGTCAAGAAAAGAAAGTTTGTAAATTTGTTAAGTCACTGTATGGACCTAAACAAACGCAAAAACAATGGCATGAGAAGTTTGACAATACAATGAAGTCATATGGTTTTTGTAACACCCGTATCCCAGAAACGGGAAAGTTGAATTTAATTATTCGGAATTTGGAGTAAAGTTGATTAACTCCGGTGTTGGGTTGAGAAGCTGGTTTATGTGGGTTTTTTATTTAATTTTTAGGTTCAAACCCGGTTTGATGTAATTGAACCAAAAATTAATTAATTCCGGTTAATTGCTGGTTTATGGGTAATTAAACCAAAAGACCATTACGCCCAAATCCTAATGACGAGTCATATTTAAATGATTTTTAGGGTTTTTGGCTAGATTTTTCGTGGCCACCTGATCAGTAGAAAAGAAGAGAAAAAGAAAGGAAAGAAACAAAGAAGAGAGGAAAAAGAGAGGACAGATCCGACAAGTTATGGGAGAAAAGAGAAACCGAGGATCAGTCGGAGTTATTTTCATCTAATATTTTATAGAGAGATACACAACATCAATATCTAGGCATAGCTGCAAGCGGATCTCAATTCAGGGCTATGGTCAAAAAGTTATGGTCATTCTTCTAAAACGGATCTTTCCAGATCGGATTTCACTATCGCCCAACTTCAAGAGCAGTTTTCCGGTGATCCCTAAAGAGTTAGAAGACGATCTATATATCACTAGAAAGCCCCCGATGTCAGATTTCCATTACCGTAGGCCGACTTAGATTCTGATTTATATCTCCGCCGCAATCGGAGTTGAAAGAAGAAGTGGCGGTAGAGACCTAATGTCTGGAAACCCTAGTTTGTTTACTTAACCCTAATTTCTATTTTTGGAAATTTCTTATTTTAGGAAACTTTCTAATATGGGAAATGTTCTATTTTAGGAAAGTCCATCAAAGGAAAGCGCAGAAAAAGGAGAAGTCGAAAAGGAAAGTTTCCCGACAAGGAAAGTTACAGGAAATTTTCTGGTATAGTTACATGTTAAGATTTATTTATGTGAGATGTTGTTTATTGCCGTTATTTGCTGTTAATCATAGAATTTATTTATATGAATGTCATTTTCTTGCCGTTTAATTATTGTTGTTAATTCTTAGAATTATTCTGAGAATTGTTGTTGTCGCTGTTAAACCGTAGTATTTATTTCATTGATTTTTGCCTTGATTGCTGTGGAATTAATTGCTGAGAATTAATTGTTTAAATTACGGTTTAGGTTGTGTAAATGTCGTTTATTGATTTAATTCATTATTTTGCGGTGAATTACTTTATCAATTGTTGTTATTGTTGATTTGTCGAATCCGGGCATTTAATTATGCCGGAAGTATTGTTGTATTTATGTCCTAATTGACCTAGTAGACGGGTTGATCGCCTCCTCAGTATTTATTAAATACTATCTGCATCTATTCTTAATGGCGCAGGTAAAGGAAGTGATAAAATTGTTAGCTGAAGCTCGTGGAACTGCGGCTACGGATTAGGATGACATACTGGGAGGGTTGTTATTTATTTTATTTATCTATCATTGCTAATTGTCGTGGTTGTTGATTTTCTGTAAACCGTTAGGTAGTTAGATGATTCAAATTTATTGGTTTATAATAAATCGTTATTGTTGAGTTATTATTTGATTTTCGACTGCTGGAGTTAATAATAATTATGGGGTTATTATTAGTATTGTAAAAAAAAAAAAATCGGGTCGGGGCGTTTC
>VBRH01000794.1:16059-27186 GCA_014578085.1 Cardamine resedifolia | reverse complement strand
TTTCTATTTTTATTTATTTTCCGCGCTTTGAATGTCTGTGCTGACTTTCTTCAAAGAAAGCTCGAGTACGAGATTTGTAATTCTCTCATGTAAGCTCTAACTTACTGGATTGGTTGTTTCTTGAAAAAAACTGCATCTTAGATGTTTAATGGATTTGTTCACTTTGCCGGCAAAAGAAAAAGTAAAAAAATTTATAAATAAAAAAGAAAATGTTATGCACAATCACAAAAATACTACATTAGTTCTCGAATTTATAAAAATAAAAAACATATAAAAAAGAATAACTACCAAAACAGAAGCGCAAGCTTCCAACACATTTAAAAAATATAATTTTAGAAGTGTTATGGAAGCGACAAACGCAAAAATCGGGTCGAATAAAAAACAAGAAGAGAGGTAGACAAATCGTTTGAGGTTTTTATGTTTTTTTTTTGGATTAAAATGTGTTTGAGTTTAAGATGACAGAAAACAAGAGTTTAATGACGTAATGATAAAAGAAAACGAAAACGAATATGGAATGATATCTCAAAATAAAACACATAAAATCTAAAGCCATTAATCACACACACATATACCTTTTTCTTCGTTCTTTATTTTCTCTCGGGGAAAAAACAAAAACGAAAACTTTACGCCGCAGGAAACGAAGAAGAAGGTGTTTCTAGATTCGCTGCTTCTCCTTCTCCTTCTTCTTTAGGTGATTTTGATTTTTTTAGTCTTCTTCTTCTCAAAGGTGTAAACTTTACATGTTTTTCTCGTGAAAAGAAAAAAAAAAAAAAACCATTTTTTAATTCCTCGGTTCAAGTTTCTTCTGTTAGTCATAGGTTTATGTCGTTGTCTGAATGTTTTGTTTTTAACAGTTTGTTGTAAACTAGGAGAACGAGAAGAATCAGGCTCAATGGGAAATATGCTACCGAATGGTTTTAGGGTTTCTGATGAAGATTGTTTTCAATCTAAATCTGATGACAAATTGAAGAAAAACGATGTTAAGATTGAGAATGTTAACGAAGAATCTGAACCAATTGAAGATTATGTGATGAGTGAAGTTTCTTCATTGAGAGATAATTTTCAAGAAGAAGAAGAAGAGGAGGAAGAAGAAGAGAATGGGTTTCATGTGGGAGATTTTGTGTGGGTTGAAGAAGTTAATAGTCAACAATGGTGGGCAGGTCAGATTTATGATTCTTCAGATGCTTCAGACTTGGCTTTGAAGACAATGCAAAAGGGTAAACTACTTGTGGTGTATTTTGGAGATAAGGACTTTGCTTGGTGCAATCCATTGGAATTGAAACCTTTTTTGGAGAATTTCAAAGAGTTTTCGAAGATGAGTGATACTAAAAGTGTGGAAGAAGCTGTAAGAGAGATTGGTGAACATGTTGAGAAGTTTTTGGTTTGTGATGAGTCTGCTTTGGTTAGTTCTGTAGCTGTGAATTCTGGAATCAAGGAAGGTGTTGTTGTTCCTGATGTTAGAAGAGAGATTGTTTCGTCTTTGGTTCTTGAAAATCATCCTGGTTTAGTTCTTGATGATGTTAAAAGTCTTGCGAAGCGGTTTGTTTTAGTGATTTGCTAGAGATTGAGGTTTTGAAGAGGAAGATATCGGTGTTTTATCGGTGTAAAGGAAGATTTGATTTAGCTAAGTTTGATGAACATCAATATATTATTGGACTTGAATACAAAGAGGATGAGTCTGGTCAGAGATTATTGAGAAAGTGTTCAGGGTTTGGTAAGAAAAAGAGGAAATTTGGATTTGGAGATGAAGTTAATCTTGGTGATGTAGCAACCACTGGTTCTACTACTTTAAGGTGGAGGAAACTGAGTGAAATTTCGAAGATTGAAACCACTGAGGAAGAAATTAGTAATGGGAAAAGTTCGTCTTCGAGGAAGAGGAAGAGCAAAAGTGGTTTGGATGATGATGAGATTGAGAAAAGAGAAGAGTCAAATGACTCAAACCATTTAGAAGGAAGTGAGAAGAAAGATGATTCGGGTATCGAAACTGATATCGATTTAGCAAATCCATTGGCTTCACTTTCCAAAAGGCTCAAGGTTGATGTTTCTTCAAGTGTTCAAAAGAACAATGGAAATGGCGAGACTTTAGTGCAAACAGGTAAAAGAGAGAGGAAGAAGAGTAAGTATCTTTCGCCTGAATACATGACAGATTTTAGTTGGAGATCGAGAAAGATCAAAATAGAATCCGCTGAATCAAGTCTGGTCCGAGTAGCAGAGCGAATAACGACTGAAAAAGCTATCGATTTTGTCAGATTGGGAGCTAAACCAGAGGAAATACTGAATCTAATCCGTGCAGCGGCTCTTTATCCACAAGTCCATTATAGCTCGTGTGACATATTAAGAGAGTTTGTATCGATTTATCGAAGCTTTACATATCATAATGAGGCTAATAACAAGATTCACAAGAGAGACCTTTCAGCTGAAGTGAAACAAGAAGTAGTAGATGAACCGAATGAGACGGTTGAGAAGCAATTTTCAGGTGTTGAGCTGATTATTAAGACTGATCTTGGCTCTACTCTGCCTTCAAAAGATGATTTGATCAAACTATACAAAAAGTTTGGAGCTTTGGACATAAAGAGAAGCTATATCTTCGATAACAACTCTTTTGCACTCTTTGCCTTCTCGAATGTATCTGATGGAGAAGAAGCTTATCACAAGTCATTAGAGAAATGTCCATTTGCTACTACTTCCACCATTACATTCAAGCTCAAGTATCCATCTTCTGAGAAGAAGGAAGCTGAGACAAGAAAGAGCGTAATGGAAATCGAGTTTTTGAAAGAGAAGCTTGAAGAGATAAGAACATTGTTGGATCAATCAGATGGAGGAATTACAGAAGAATTGAAGATGAAACTTGAAGATGAGTCGAGAAACTTGCTTGACAAGGTAAGCAATATGATTGTTCCTTCGTCTTAATTAGGAAATTTTTTTAAATTAGTTTATGCAGAACTACAGTATTTTAACTTTTAGCGAGACAAAAAGGTTTCAGAGACTCTGGCTGAGACTATTTATTTATGCAGAACAAAAAAAAAAAAACAATACCTTTTCTAATGTGGTTCTTAATTAGGCTATAGTGGGAGTTTGATTGATCCTAATCGTGTGAATAACTGAAAATTTTAGAGACATTTGCAGAATCTACCTGATAAAAAATAAACAAATAAATAGATGTATATATAATAAATAAGATAAAGTCACAGAAAACATATTTACAATAGATATCCTAGAGAATATATAAATGTCTACTAAAATATGTAGATGCAGATGTCTTTAATACCAAACACGACATCATACACAACAAATTTAGATGTCTATTTTATTAAACCTAAACTAATTAAATAATTCATGTACTACATTGGATTCGATAACTAACACATATGGTAATTGCATGAACCAAAACTGGAAGATTTAGATAAAGTGTTTGAAATCGAAAGCCTTTTAGTTGATTCAAGGAGAAAGCGAGAAAAATCGAATCATAAATAGATTGTGTTACCAAAAGAAAAACCCCAATCTAAAAAAAAAACTCTCACCATATAACATAGAATCAGAAATCACACGAACCTCTAAAACATTGATTTAACGGCCAAACCGAAAAATAGAAACAATGAATAATAAAAAAAAGAGAAAAAAATGAGAGCGTTGAAGTTTGAAAAAGATCTCTGCAGTTCTCGCTTCATCGTTGAAGTTATCTTTGGAGTTTTGTCGGTGTCGATCGTCAACCTTCTTCGGTCTGCTGAGTTGGGCTCTTCCCAGTTTGGTTAGTATTCGCTCTTTGTCTCTACATTCCAGAAGTGATTGGTTATGAACTTTCCATCTTGTTTCTAGACGTTTCAACGTCGTTGCAGACTTAGCCGCATCGGAATATGAGGCCTTGTTCTCTCATTTTGAGTGGTAGTTTTAATTCATTATAGGAGGTTTCCTTTATCGTTGGTTTGTCTTTGCACGACTTCCTCGGTAAATAACTATGTTATGTGCTTTTGGAGTTTGTTTGAGCTGCAGTTTGGATGTGGTTATATTTATTCGGGTTTTATCGCTTTTGCTTTATTTCAATTTAAGATTTTGATTCTCAGTTTGAGATTTTAGCTTGTTTATCTTATTTAGAGCTTAGTCTCCAGTGAACTCGCTCCGGCTTTGTCTCCAGGAATTTGTTATGTTCGTTGGCTTTGTATCGTTTTGGCTGTATAACTTTGGGTTTACAACACTAATAATATACTTTAAATGACAAAAAAAAAAGTTAGAGAAAAAGAAGAAGAAAATAAATAGTAATTTTTAGGGTTTTGGGGTGAAATAAAAGAAACGGAAGAAGAAGATAAATGAAAATATTAGACCCAATTTTCAAAATGTTTGTCAAAACGCAAATTTTTTTATATTACTTTATGTGTCACCGGGTCATCCGTTGATCTAGGTCGACCGCCGAACCAATAGAATAAATAACATTTTTATATATTAGTATATATATATAGAAGAACACAAAAACTGGAAGAACATTTTATTAATAACAATTGCTAAGAAGATAAAGTAATAATGCTCATAAAAGAATCTAACAATAATAATAATTCTATGTACTATCTAATGTGGATCGTGACAAATTTTGTTGATTTTATTAAAAAAAAATAGAGAATTTGAGAAATATATATAAAAAAAAGAGGTTAGAGTTATTGATTCAGAGAAAATAAAAGAGCGGACCAAAGAGTTGGAGTTGAGGAGGAGGAGACGAATGAAGAGCCGAAGTCGATGATGATGAGAGGAAACGAGGAGACTTGAAAATTTTCTAAAAATATTACATACCCTATTTTATAAACTTTATATATTAATCAAAATATATTATAAACCCTATATTTTAAAATCAAATTCTCAAAAAATTCTATAAATTTTCTTAAACCGATATTCGGTCGGTCGAACCCGACCGACCCACCGGGTCCTGGACTAACATCGTTTTTTTCAGGATTTTGTCCGTTTTTAGATTACCAGTTTGTAGATTACTAGTTTTTAACATAAAATCTAAACCGGAAGATCATTCGGGTTTCGTGTTAACGGGTCTTCGTTTCAAAACATTGCAAAACGCGTAGAAGTATAATTGAAAGAGAGAGACCAAATTTTTTTTTTTGTTTGGGCTTGGAAAAAGCTATTAACCTAATTATGCGCCAAATAATTGTCTTCTAGTGAATTTAGTCAAAGACCCAAATTTAATCGAATACTATAATGTTCTTGGTTTCGAAATTAAACCTAAGAAGGTAACGCGAGAAACACTTCAATGGGCCTTATAGTGAATAAACAGAAACACTTAAATGGGCCTATTAAGTGGGCCTATTAAGCCCATATAAATACCTATAAATACAGTTCATGTTTCATTAGCTATTCATCATTGACTCAAACAAAAACCTAATACTCTCATGTGTCTTCGTCCGCCGCTTCTATCTTCTCTTTTCTTTTGTTATTAGGTTTCGTTTTATGATCTGTGTTTGGTCTGTTCTTGATTTTTTAATAAGAATTGGTATTTGGCGAGGATGATTAATGCTTAATTTCTGACACCTCTTGTATGAGAAGAGTCTGATAAACTCTTCTTTGAGCACATTATGCAATACTCTGAGCCTTTTCTTTTGATTTTTTTTTTTGTTATTTTGATTTAGATTTTAAATTGGGTTTAGAGTGCTATGATTGTAAAAGTAATTCCTCGTACTGAAAGCCATTGGCTTGATAGACTCACATTACACCCATAGAATATGAGCACTCTTAACCCTTTTCTTCAAAATCTGTTTTCACTTTTGATTTTGTGTTTATTTTGGATTTATATCTATTTAAACTGTTAATTTAGATTAGAATGGTGTATTTATATTGTTAGCATTGGAATTTGTGGTTTTAATGCCTTTGTTATGTCGTTTGATTAGGAATAATTCGAATAAGATTTGTTATTAGTCTTATTATTGTTGATCTTGATTTTGATAGTATTGGCGAGGATGATTAAAGCTAAATTATTTCTGACACCTCTTGTATGAGAAATAATCTGAGCTTTTCTCATATTTTTGAAATTATGTTAATTTTTTATGTGAAATTTGATTTGGATTGGGTTGGTTGCGATGATTTTAATAATTCCTCGTACTGATAGCCATTGGCTTGATAGACTTAAATTAAACCAAAAGAATATGAGCATCACCCTCTTCATCGAAATCCTTTTTTTTTATATGTTTTCAAAAAACTTTTTTCATTGTTGTAGTTTGGAACACGTTTTTGTATCGTTGATATCAATCATTACTTATACCATAGACGAGGTCTTTATTATCAATACTATATTAGTTATTTTAGAAGCCAGGCTTAAAACTAATCTTGCCAATAATCTATGTTATTTACTTTCTAAGTTTACAACATTCTAAGGCTCAGAACACAATAATTTATGCGCTATACTGGTTCAAGACAGCCGTGAGAACATGAGTTTCACACTCTTTGTGAGATGAACTTAGCTGAACCAATATGATGTTTGTAGAACATACTACCAACATATCAATAACTTGAAGCGAACGTCGAACAAATTCTCAAAAAATCAAACTCATAGACATCAGAATTAGAAAAATCCTCACTGAGGTAAGGACAACCGAGTAGATTGTAACTTCCAAACAATTGTAGATGGAACAAGATCTTCACTTCCTCTAATTAAGTCATAACCTCTTGAAGCAGTTTTTGTCATGGTGAACTTGTAATGATCTGCACCATCGTGGTAAGAGTGCCACAAGAGGGAAAATATGAAAAACTAACTAAATGATACAACCTAGATAGTCTCACATTCCACAAAACCATAGTATACCTTGGGGAACGAGAGGGTCAGAAGTGTACCTGGCATGGTGGTGGTCAAAAGGAGAATAGATTCAAGAAACCTTGGAGAGAATTTCCGATCTGGCGAGAGGAACCCCAACGAGGAACATTTGAGCAACAACTAGCAGGGTAAAAAGAGATGGCGCTGAGGTGGAGGCAAATCGACTTGGAAGCACCTTATTATTTTCCTATAAATAGCGGTGTGCATCATTGAAAAGGGAGGGTCAGATTTGGAAGAGAGAGAAACGTTTTTTATGGTTCAACAATTGGCGCCATCTGTGAGGAGACGTACATAAAAGTCTCAAGTCCGAGTTGCATCCTTGTGAGGCAATTTTTGGACGAAGTCCGACTAGCCAAGTGATGATCAACCTATCCACGGATTGCCCCGAACGTCAGCTTTCCATACAAGCTGACCTCGCCTCAATCCGAGTTGTCTGATAGAAGTTATCGTCGTTTTTGTGGAACATATATGGTATGTCTGAAACTCATAAACACATATTCGAGCTGCATCCTTGCGAGGCAATTTCCGGACGAAGTCCGACTAGCCAGGTGACGATTAACTTATCCACGAATTGCCTCGAACGTCAGATTTTCATACAAGCCAACCTCGCCTCAATCCGAGCTGTCTGATGGAAGTTATCGTCGTTTTTGTGGAACAGATATAGTCTGTTCGAAACCCTGAAACCCAGATCCAAGCCGCCACTTTTCGTGGCGATTTACCGATGAAGTTTGGCGAACCAGAAGACGATCAACCTATCCATGGATTGCCCCGAGAGTCGGCTTTCCAGCGATTCTTACCTCGACATAATCCGAGCTGTATTATGAGAGATATAGTCATTTTTATGAAATATATCTGAAAACCTAACAGGCAGATCCATCATGGTCAGATCGACCAACTTCGGGATCAGTTTTCTGGTGAACTACAAGGAACCACGAGACGATCATGATATCAATGGAAAGCCCCAAGGCTTATCTTTCTATGGAGACCGACCTCGTCCCAACCGTCAAGCTCATCCTACCTATATCACTGCATCTAAGCATCCACTCGTAGCCTCAAATCGTCTATGCTGGTCCCAGGTCGACCCTAACAGTCTCAGGTCGTTCCTGCTAGTCTGAGGTCGTCTCTGCTGGACCCAGGTTGACCCTAAGAGCCTCAGGTCGTTCCTGCTGGTCTCAGGTCGTCTCTGCTGGTCCCAGGTCCCCCTTATAGCTACCAGGTCGTCGATGATGATTGTCCCAACTCCCAGGTCGTCGATGATGATTGTCCCAACTCCTAGGTCATCGATGATGATTGTCCCAACTCCCAGGTCGTCGCTGATGATTGTCCCAGCTCCCAGGTCATCCCTGAAAACTCACAGCTCGTCGTTGACAACCTCCAATTCCTCATAACCATCTAGATACGTTTTTTCTAATCATTAATCACTTTTTCTTCACAATTATTTTAGACACACATGTATTTTGCTAGTTTATCCACATCTAAATAGAGTTCAGTCTCGTCATCTATGATCGTCAACAAGTTGCTAAGGAAGATCATCCCCAATCACTAATTACCTCGGATCACTTGCCAAGCTCCGCCTCGCGTCAAGTCTTAAAGCCGAGCTCGCATTCAAAAAAAATATATATAAGTCGAGCTCCGTGCTCGCATTCAAAACATTCAAAATATAAGTCGAGACAAATAAGTCAACATTCCGCACAATCGGGGCCTGGCTTTTATGAAAAATAAACGGGGAAGTATTAGTCGAGATCGCAACTCGTATATGTAACCTAAAGTCGGGGCTAGTCCCGCACCAACTGCTCTAAGTCTTCTGAATCAGCGTAAGCCGAGTAAATCTCAACCGACCTAAGGGGGGGGGAGTATAAGCCGAGCTCTCAGTTCGCATCTTAAACCGCAAAAGCCGAGTCATCTCGCAAATAGCCAAGCTTAAATGCTCGCTACAAAAACACAAGCGTAAGTTTATCTAAGGTAAACTGGGAGACGTCCCGCCCGAGGATAAAACTCTTACCGTTTTTTCGCCATTTGTCGAGCTATTTTTCAACAGTGATTGAATTTTAAATACAAACAAAACGAGCTTCGCAGTGTAAGCCTCAGCTTCGCATCATAAGTCGATCTAAACAACGCAGTGTAAGCCGACCTCATTGTCGGATCGTAAGCCAACCTCAGCTACGCAAAGTAAGCCGACCTCATTGTCGCATCGTAAGTCGTAGTCAAGTCTTTAGAGCCGAATCGATCTCAATTTACATCAGGTCATCTTCACTTCGTTAAAACTTGGTTACACCTTCGTCTTCACGAACATGGGGACTAGCTGTTGGTACCGGGTTTAGCACCCTGACCTTAACCCGACTCAAATTGAGATTGAACCGAAAAAGCCCAATCTAGTCGGCCCCTCAAGATCGACAAACTGACTTGCTAAAAAAGGAAACTAGTTCGAAATGTTCATTTAGAAGGCTCGTTTAGAAGGCCATTAAGAAGAAAGCCCACACCGACTTAGAAGCACCTTACTTTTTCCTATAAATAGAGGTGTGCATCATTGAAAAGGGAGGGCCAGATTTAGAAGAGAGAGAAACGTTTTTCTATGGTTCAACAGTGGTCGAAACAACGGAGGCTGGAAATGTAGCTGATCCTAGAAGGAGGACCACACTGTTTACGAGGAGATCTGGATGGAGGAGCACCGGTGAAAGAGATTCGTCTTGGGAATGGAAGGCTTCGTCGACAGCTGCCTTGATCTTCATACCCGAGAGAGAAAATCTCTAGTGCGAACTCAACTTTAGATAATATATCTTCTTCTTTTTTTTTCTGTAAAAAGACTTAGATTTAATAGTTTATGAGGCAATGACAAGTTTATCATCACCTTCTTCTTTAAAATCTATTTTTTACGTTACCATTGTTCAATTTTTATTTGTAATGTGCTTTTTTGGGTCAAAGTAATGTGTAAGCTTTGACAAAAAACCCGGAACCGAATAACCGAACCGAATCCGACTCGAAAAATGGTATCGTACCTGAATCCGAATTCACAAAATATCCGAATGGATCCTAAATTCCTATACCCGATAAACCAAACCCGAACCCGAACCGAGAACCAAATAGGTATCCCGATATATCCGTAATATAATTATATATCTAAATATATTAATTATATATATAATTTATATAGTCCAATTATCCAAAACTATAATTATAAACCCAAAAATATTAATTATTTTAAAACAAAAATATCTAAAACCCAGCCCCAAAAATAACCAAAATATTTAAAAGTTTTTAGTTATATTTGTGAAATGTTTACCAAATTTTACTCAAATTAAACAAATTTTATTTTTTTCCCAATATTTTGGGTACCCGAACCCGGATGGAACTGAACCGAACCCGAACCGAAGATTATAAATACACGAATGGATCTTAGACCTTTAAACCCGAAAGACCCGATCCGAACATGTACGCTCATGTGTTTATTAATTGATAAGTTTTAGATGTTTATCAAATTTTGAAGGAATAAGTATTAGTTAAACTGATTTATTTGTTATTAACTTATTCTTGTTGTTGCTGGTTATGTTAGGAATCGTTCATTTACCTGTTAAAATAATATCCAAAATTCCAATTCCTCATTTGAGTCTTTATCTTCTGTAAATAATGGATGTGCTTCCAGGGCTGGTCCTACAATATGGACTACGCGAGATTAAAAAGAGTTCTGATATAATACTAAACTTAAAAAACAGAGGTTTCAAACGAAACATAAAGATCAAATCCACACAAAGAAACAACAGCTCCACTCTTACATAACGACATAAAAAACTTAGAACATCAAACCAAACAAAATTTTAAACCAAGATATAGAGTCATAGAGGGAAAAAACACACAAGTCTCAATCATGAACGAAAATCATAAACGAAAATCTCTTATAGATAAAGACCAAAGCTAAATAGATAGTAAATGTTTGTGTTGCTGGAGCATTGATTTGTTTTTTTTCTTCAGGAAACCCTAACATTTGAAGCAAAGTTATAGGAGGAGGAAGATCAACTGTTTTAGACCCTAAAAAAATATGAACTAAAAGTCTAAAAGGGAAAAACAATTTGGGCCTTAAGCCCATGCTTATGTGGCTTATGGAATAGGCCGGGCATGTATGCTTCATACGTTCTCATATCTAAAACCAAAAGCAAACAAACTTGTCATATCTCCAAGAATCAAACCCTTCTTCTGGTTTATTTTCAATGCATGTGTTCACTTAGTTTAGGTTTAAGTGTCCTTTATAATGAAAGTTTTTTGTGGTGTCTAAAATTGCATGGAGACACTCAGGCCTGGCCCAAGTAGGGTGGGCAAAGGGGCGACGGCCAAAG
>VBRH01000794.1:820-10828 GCA_014578085.1 Cardamine resedifolia | reverse complement strand
TTTTTTTTTTTTTTTTTTCTCTTGGTTAGGTATTAGCCATGAACCATTCATGATTTCATGTTTTCCATCACTAGTTTACGAATCATCTTTTATCATTTGTAACTTTTACATTGGACCACTTTAGCTCATCATGTTTCACGTTCTTGGCTTTATGCAGTCCATCTTGGCTTACAGAGTTGTCTTGGCAAACTTACTAGATTTGCAAACATGTTATCACCTTAAATCGCCTACACACTATACTTAAGAAATCATGCTCCCACTAGAAATTCCCAATGTTAAAAAACTTATCACTAATAATCTAATATATATAACTTTTCTTTTCTTGGATCTGAATAATCTCTCATGCGAAGTTTCAAAAAAAACAAAAAAAAAATCTCTCATGCGTCTGAACATTTTAATATATGTACGTTCAATGTTTAAACCATACGTTAAAAAATACAAGATCATTCGATGAATAACGTATATTTTTTTAAAAAGGTACTAAAATATTTTAAAGTTGTGAAATATAAAATCCAACTCCCATGAAATTTTTTATCCGAAAACGATAACTGACCGTTCCTTTAAGTAGTCAATCAAACATCCTGCCACTTAAATACGACATAATTTCAATTGGTCAAAAACTTTGTCCAGGATTTTTGAGCAAAAATAAAAAAACACAGAAACAAATTAATAAATTTGGTCGAAGCCAAAAACAAAAGAAATAAGCTGGTTCAACAAAATTACAATACAATATTAAAGGTCTTCTCTTAGATCAACCAATTACTTCAGTCGATTCGAGCCGAGCCAAGATGAGCTGAGCCGAGTTGAGTATATAGTATCGCCTCATCTTTTGAATGAGCTCTACGTGTGGGAGCCAGAGGGTAGGTGCCGAGAACTACTTAAAGTAGTCATAGGCAATCGTTTTTTCTTATTCGGTTCGGTTTATTCAAACCGAAATAGACCCAAATAATAATATTGGACTTAATTAACAAATTTTCAATTACAAACAATTAAAAAATTGACCCAATTAACAAACTAAAATAAAGGACCCAATTAAATCTAATAACATGTCCATTACAAGCCTAAATCCATTAAACAATTAGGGTTAGGGTTTTCACTGTGCGGTTGTGGTTGCGACGGTGAGCTCTGACTACGAGATTCCACCTATCGACGATTAATTTGCACCTACAAGACCTGTTATCCGCCGTTCGTGTCGCTAGCCATGAACTGAGAGGTTGAAACTGTCACACCAAGCAAGATTATGTCTCTTCTCAGTTCGATAACATTGATCTTCTTGCAGCGAGTTGGAGAATAGAAATTGAAATCTGTTACACCAAGCACGGTTGAATCCAAAACTAAATCAAAACTAGAACCAATACAAAATGAAAGGCTTTTCAAACTAACCGGAGAGGAGAAAGCATTAGGTATCTTCTGGGGGTGGCTCAAAACAATGGTGGGTTGAGTTACGAAGCGGCCAGTGGAAGCAGCACCACAGAGGAGAAGGAAGAAGAACGAAAAAGAAAGAAGGAAGAAAGAAGAACGAGAAGAATGAAGAAGGAGAAGAGTTTTACTTGTGTGGAGAAAAGAGATGAGTGATGAAATCTATGGGTTTGTGTTTTTATATGGTGTTTTTCTAAACCGAAAAAGTTGATTGGTCATCGTCTGCCAAATTGAACCGACCCGATAACCGAATCCTAATTATAACTCCGCCTATCAGTTAACATCTTATAAATAAATAGAAACCGATAACCGAGAAAACTCGGTTTGATCAGTTCGGTTCTTTCAGTTCAAACGGTTTGCCCAGGATTAACTTAAACAATTGACATGGCTGTGACGTCACAATCACTTAAGAAAGGTTCCACGTGTCAAATTTACATTGGATCTTTCCGGAAAACTATCACAGACGTATTCCCTAAGATATATTTTTAAGGTTATGCACACATATTAATAAAAATTTTGCATAACCTAAAATACTCTTATTCTTTAATTAAATACTAATTATTTTTTACTTTAACTGCATTTAATAGGGACAAACCAAAAAATGTTATACTACTTTATAAAATATTTGAAAATACAAAACATCCATCTTTATAAAATAATTTTATTTTCTAAAACATCTATCTTTTACTAACGAATGGAGTACTTCATATTTCGTAGTTGTAGCCTTGTAAGATAAGATTGCGAACAAGGAGAAGCTCACGTGAGATAGATCAAGTGGGTCTAATGGGCTTGTCTAAGTTTTTTTAACTGAATACAAAGCCCATCAAACTTATAATAGCTAATACATTTTGGTAAATTCAAAATTAGATTTATATATTTTTTGGTAAATTCAAAATTAGAATTTTATGCTCATTCAAATCTGTAAAGTTATAATGTTTTCTTTAGAGAAATTAAGTAACAAATATGACGATGAGTAGACAGAGAGTCGAAGACTGGTAGGTGAGTGAGAATCCGTGTTACATTTACGATAAGCATCAATTCAATAATAGAAACAACATTTTTAACTTTATTACTCTAATTGCAACTTACGTGAGTTATTGCATTTTCTCTACACTATATATACAATTTCAAAAAATTATTATCTCATTTAAAAAAATTACTGAGTGCATAATGAATCAGCAAAATTTCCTTAAGTGGAAATATCTAGAAAACGGTGCGATGCTAGTCTACTACATCCGATAACAGTTACAATTTTCAAATATATTAATCATTAACACTTGTAAGATATAACCACGTGTCACAATGCCACGTTGGACTCGTTCAAGACCGACAAATGTCAGAAAGTCCTTCACAAAATCCGTACGGTAAAGACAAAAAAAAAAACACAACAAAGGAAAAATGAATCAAGAAAAAGGAAATTAAAAATTAAGATAAAGACAGAGGAAATATTAAAATTAAGAAATTTTGGCAATGCTTCTTCGTCGTTTACTTACGAAAGAGGCAAAGTTGAGTACTGATCAGAGCAAAGCTCACACTCTTTCTCTTTAGGATCTTGGCTTTATTTTAGATTTTTTTTTTTTCTTTTTCTCTGTTTAAGTATTTTAGATCTTGGCAACACTTGGGACCAAGTAAAGGATCTTTCAGACAATTATTTTTATAATATATCTGGAATTAATAGTTACTGTTTAGTGCAGCTTCTAGATTTTCTTATCTACAATTTTTTTTTTTCTCTCTAAATTATATTCTAGCTAATTCTCTTCAACTACCACATTTAGTGATGGATTTGTGATCTGGTGAATGATTGTTGTTTGAATTTTGTTTTTATTCGTTTTTGGGGATTGGAAAAATGTTTTGATTTGTAGAGAAAATTTTCTTGATCTATGGCTGAAGAGAGGAGAAAAAGGATGAAATTGAGCAAATTATATTCTTTCAAGTGTTTGAAACCTTTCTCTAAAGAAGATCATTCTCAGATTGGGTCAAAAGGTTACTCAAGAGTTGTGTTCTGTAATGATCCTGATAATCTCGAGGCACTTCAGCTTAATTACAGTGGGAATTATGTATCAACAACTAAGTACACAGCTACTAATTTCATCCCAAAGTCTTTGTTTGAACAATTTAGAAGAGTTGCAAATATATATTTCCTCGTTGTTGCTTTCGTTTCGTTTAGTCCTTTGGCTCCTTATACTGCTCCAAGTGTTCTTGCACCGCTCTTGATTGTGATCGGTGCGACGATGGTTAAAGAAGGTGTTGAAGATTGGAGAAGAAGGAAACAAGTATGGTTTATTATATCTTATTTTGATGTTTCTGTGTTCTTGATGGGTTTTAATGTATTCTTGTTTTTTTTTAGGATATTGAAGCTAATAATAGGAAAGTTGAAGTTTATGGTAAAAACAGAACATTTGGTGAAACAAAGTGGAAAAATCTTCGAGTTGGTGATCTTGTGAAGATTCATAAAGATGAATATTTTCCAGCTGATCTTCTTCTGCTTTCATCTAGCTATGAAGATGGGATTTGTTATGTTGAAACAATGAATCTTGATGGAGAGACTAATTTGAAACTAAAGCACGCGTTGGAGATCACATCGGATGAAGAATCGATCAAGAACTTCAGGGCAGTAGTTAAATGTGAGGATCCTAATGAGCATCTTTATTCATTTGTAGGAACACTTCACTTTGAAGGAAAGCAATATGCTCTTTCTCCTCAGCAGCTACTCTTGAGGGATTCCAAATTGAGAAATACGGATTATGTATACGGTGTTGTTGTTTTTACGGGTCATGATACTAAAGTGATGCAGAATGCTACTGATCCTCCTTCTAAAAGGAGTAAGATTGAGAAAAAAATGGATAAGATCATTTACATTCTCTTTAGTATCTTGATTGTGATAGCCTTTACTGGATCTGTGTTCTTTGGGATTACAACGAGAAGAGATATGAGTGATAATGGGAGGTTAAGAAGCTGGTATCTTAGACCGGATCAGACTACTGTTTTCTTTGATCCGCAGAGAGCGGTTCTTGCTGCTTTGTTTCATTTCTTGACCGCTCTAATGCTATATGGTTACTTAATACCGATATCTTTATATGTATCAATTGAGGTTGTGAAGGTGTTACAGAGTATTTTCATTAACCAAGATCAAGAAATGTACCATGAGGAAACAGATAGGCCTGCTCGTGCAAGAACGTCTAATCTCAATGAAGAACTTGGTCAAGTTGATACAATTCTCTCGGATAAAACAGGTACTCTGACTTGTAATTCAATGGAGTTTGTGAAATGTTCGATTTCTGGAACCGCTTATGGTCGTGGTATGACGGAAGTAGAACTGGCTTTGAGAAAGCAAAAGGGAATGATACCTCAAGAAGAAGTTGATGATCATGATTCTTTATCCATTAAGGAGAAAAAAGCGAATTCGACAAAGTCGGTTAAAGGTTTTAACTTTTGGGATGAGAGAATAGTCAATGGACAATGGATTAATCAACCGCATGCGGAACTCATTCAGAAGTTTTTTCGGGTATTGGCTATTTGCCACACTGCTATTCCTGATGTAAACAGTGATACTGGAGAGATCACATATGAAGCTGAGTCTCCCGATGAAGCGGCTTTTGTCATAGCGGCCCGAGAGCTCGGATTTGAGTTCTTTGCAAGGTCTCAAACTAATATTTCATTGCATGAAATAGACCACATGACCGGTGAAAAAGTAGACAGGTAATCGAAGCGCGTGGAATTTTTTTTGTTTTTTTTTTTTGCAAACATGAGAAGATAACAATTCTGAAATTGTCACATTTCTTTTTGAAATATGCAGAGTATATGAGCTGCTTCATGTTCTAGAGTTTAGCAGTTCACGGAAAAGAATGTCGGTAATTGTTCGAAATCCGGAAAACCGGTTATTGTTACTTTCAAAAGGCGCAGACAGGTTAATACTTGTTTCTTTATGAAGAAGCTCAAATCTTAAAGTTATTGCATATGAAATCAACGGAAATATATTACTTCTGTCATGTGTTTCAGTGTAATGTTTGAAAGACTTGCGAAACACGGACGCCAAAATGAGAAGGAGACAAAGGAACACATCAAGAAGTATGCAGAGGCAGGTTTAAGAACTTTGGTGATTACATATAGAGAACTAGATGAAGACAAGTACAGAATCTGGGAAGAGGAGTTTCTGAAAGCCAAAACATTGGTCAGTGAAGATAGAGATGCTTTGATTGATGCAGCTGCTGATAAGATTGAGAATGATTTGATTCTTCTTGGCTCTACTGCAGTGGAAGATAAACTCCAGAAAGGTGTAAGTATAACAAAAACTAAAAAATAGGTTACTTTTTTTTTCTTTTTTTTTTTTCAGTTTCTGTTATTTTAGCATATCATTTTGTTCTTGTTAATAGGTTCCAGATTGCATTGAAAAGTTATCTCAGGCTGGGGTCAAGATATGGGTTTTAACCGGCGATAAGACAGAAACCGCGATAAATATCGGGTATTTTTTTCGGAATTCTCTTGATTTTCTTCTTTTCTGTAAGAAATTCAAGTGTATTAAGCTGTGATGTTTATTGACAGATATGCTTGTAGTCTCTTAAGAGAAAGCATGAAAAATATTTTGATAACTCTAGATTCATCCGACATCGAAGCCTTGGAAAAACAAGGAGACAAGGAGGCTATTGCAAAGGTTGTTTGATTTTCTTGTTTTTGACGTGCACATAATTTTTAATGTTTATAACTTTCTATGTTTCTGAAAAATGATGATAATTTTTGTTTTCTTAATAGGCTTGTTTTCAAAGTATTAAAAAACAGATAGGTGAAGGAATGTCACAAACTGCTGCAGCAACCGATAATTCGGCAAACGAAAATCCGGAATTGTTTGGTTTAGTTATTGATGGGAAGTCTTTAACTTTTGCATTGGATGCAAAGCTGGAGAAAAATTTCTTGGAACTTGCGATTAGATGCAATTCTGTTATATGTTGCCGGTCTTCACCAAAACAAAAGGCTCTCGTAAGATCGGGTCACCACTTCTTGTTATGTTTTCACATTAAAGTAATCATGATTGAGAGGCATACAATATATGTTAGGTTACAAGATTGGTAAAGAATGGGACAGGTAGAACAACACTGGCCATTGGAGATGGTGCAAATGATGTTGGAATGCTTCAAGAAGCCGATATTGGAGTCGGTATAAGTGGTGCCGAAGGAATGCAGGTAACAGATTTGCTTAGCTCCTCTCCTATTTACTATGAAATGGTCATTAAATCCTTGAAGTTTTCTGTTACAGGCGGTTATGGCTAGTGATTTTGCGATTGCTCAGTTTCGGTTTCTTGAACGGTTGTTACTTGTTCACGGCCATTGGTGTTATAGACGAATTGCATTAATGGTAAAAAGCTTTTAAACCTCAATTTATTTACTTGATTTTAGGGGTACCCATTTTAGTTCTTGTTACGCTTTGTTCGGATATTAATTCATCATTTTGGTTTTATGGACTGTTTTTGGACCGGTTTGTGGTCGATTAAACCAGATTGGGCACCCCTACATGATTATTCTCCTTGCAAGATTTATATTTAGAATCTTTGTTCTTATTTATGATTGTTTCCTTGTGAAATTCAGATATGTTACTTCTTCTACAAGAACCTCGCATTCGGGTTCACGCTGTTTTGGTATGAAGCTTATGCTTCTTTCTCTGGAAAACCGGCTTATAACGACTGGTACATGTCGTGCTATAATGTCTTCTTCACTTCACTTCCTGTCATTGCCCTTGGAGTCTTTGATCAAGACGTCTCTGCACGGCTTTGTCTCAAGGTATATATATTTTCCTCTGTTCCTCTCTTTGATGAAAAACAAATCGCATTACGTTTCTTGTTTCTTGTTTTTTTCGCAGTATCCGTTACTGTACCAAGAAGGAGTGCAGAACATATTATTCAGCTGGGGACGGATCCTCGGTTGGATGTCGAACGGAATCATAAGCTCAATGATCATTTTCTTCCTTACAATCAACACAATGGAAGCTCAAGCTTTTCGGATCGATGGCCAAGTAGTTGATTACTCGGTTCTTGGAGTCACAATGTACTCTTCTGTAGTCTGGACAGTGAATTGCCAAATGGCGATTTCGATAAACTACTTCACTTGGATCCAACATTGCTTCATATGGGGAAGCATCGGTGTTTGGTATCTGTTTCTTATCATCTACGGCTCTCTTCCTCCTACATTCTCCACAACCGCGTTTCAGGTCTTTGTCGAGACTTCAGCACCGAGTCCGATCTGTTGGCTCACTCTTGTCCTGGTCGTGTTCTCTGCTCTCTTGCCGTATTTCTCTTACAGGGCGTTTCAGATTAAGTTCAGACCAATGTACCATGATATTATTGTTGAACAGAGGAGAACAGAACGGCCAGAGACTGGGACTAGTGCGGTTGCCGGCGAGCTTCCGGTGCAAGTTGAGTTTACTTTAAATCATCTTAGGGCAAATTTGTCGAGAAGAGATTCTTGGAACTGATTCGTTTTTTACGTAACTTAGCTTCGTTTTTTTTTTTCCTGATTTTGTAAATATACATACAACAGATCTAGACTCGTTGAATATGTGAGTTGTTTTTAGGAAGTTAATGCGATTTAGAATGGATTATAAGTATTTTATATATAACGATTTATGCTATGATACTAACGATTTAAGTAATTTCCTCTGTCAACGTTTTCTTAATGCGTGATATGTTAAACATCAATTGATATTTTTACAAGGACGCGAAACATTATTTAATTAAATATTCTATTATATAACAGTGAATCCGGATAATGTGACGATTTGGTCTAATGGTGGAAGAAAAATAATGTGAAATCGTTGATTTGATTTTGATAAACGATATATTCAAGTCTCTTTAGCTTAGCTCATAAATATCGTCAAGAAAAGTGATAACGACATCTAGAAGTATTATACGTATATATATATGTATATATGCCCATGTGAAATTTTCTTATCACAAGATCGTATTTAATGCGTTCAATTATTTATTTTGCGGTTGATACAATACAATGAAACAAAAAGAAACAATTTCGAACCTTCGTTTTCGAGAAGGTAAGACCATCTCCATCCTTTGAAACTCTAGTGAATATTTGTAATATATTTTAATTATTTAATTAAATTTAATTATTAAAAAAAAAATGAATCAATCATATCTCATACTTGGTTTCTTCTCAAATAGTGAAAAAATTCTAAAACAATAATTTTTAGAGCATGTGCAAATGGTGAAAGATTCATTGAGTGTCTCAAACAAAAAAATAATTACTATTTTATTATAAGTTAATTATATATATAAATTTTAAAAATTTTAAAAGATTTGAATCAATCAATGGTTAAAATGTATTGGAAGAGTTTCTTATGAATCTATCAAAAAATTTCATTTGAGAATTCCATTTCATTTTCTCTTTCTTTTTTATACTTTTAATATTTTATGTATAAAAGACTCATGTTAGATAATTCAACTAATCTTGCTCTTTGATAAAATAATGATTATCTAAAAAATATTTTAAATATTTTATTATTTAATCTATGATGAATCGACTTAATCGTTTCCTATATTCTAGAGACGAGTTGTATGTGTAAGTCGTAAAAAATCATCCCTTCTTCACTTTTCGTTTTCCTCTTATTCCCATTATCTTTTAAAATATAAATCATCACATCTTTCCATTAGTAATATATTATAAATAATTATAGTATTATTTTATAACACATTATCAGCACGAATCGTTCTAATACCGAATAAGATGAGTTTTAATTTATGTTAAAATTTAATTTACGTTTAATTTATTTATGTTATCAGAAAGAAAGGTTATGCCTTCTCCGTATATATATTATTTTTGGAATAATTGGCGATGTCTTGCCCAAACCGATCGTTATGGTAGGCTATGCTTTCACGATCATATGATAGGTTCTGCCTCCTCAAACAATATGTGATCATATGATATAGACTATGTCACCTCAGATCACAACTTTATTTATAATTAAAATGTCCAGAAGACATTTATAAAAAATTTTATATATAATATAATATCCAGAAGATATTTTAAGAAAAATTCCAGAAAAACTATATAATAAATTTTGTCCAGAAGACAAATCATACGTTTTAAATTATTGTTTTTTTATCTGTTAATTTTATTATTTAAATTATAATTTTATCATGATTTAATCATGTTATGTTATTTGGTCATTTAAGGTAAAATTATCCTTTTATGATTAACAAATTATTATATTATGAATACAGTTATCATGTCAAATTTGGAAAAACTTAAGATCACAGCTTTTGATATATCGGGAAATAATTATATGAGATGGGCAGTAGCTGCAAGGATGTATTTAAAAGGGAAAGAGCTCCTTGACACCATCGATAAGTCGAAAACGACTTCAGATGAAAAAAAAGCAAACGCCATGATATTTTTGTTCCACCACATCCATGATGATTTAAAGGATGAATACATCACAAAAGAAGATCCTGCAGATCTTTGGCAATCACTCAAAGATAGGTTTGATCACCAGAAATACGTGATCTTACCGAAAGCTAAACATGAGTGGTTGAACCTCCGGTTCCAGGATTACAAAAGTATTAGTGCATATAATTCTGCTATGTTCGGA
>VBRH01000793.1:320-16267 GCA_014578085.1 Cardamine resedifolia | reverse complement strand
ACTCCTGAATGATCACCAGACAGCTCCTGGATCCCATTCTCAGACAACTCTCCAGCGATTACAGAAAAATAACAGCCACGACAAACAACAATTTATAAATAAATAAAATAAATAACCACCCTCCCGGTATGTCATCTCAATCCGTAGCCGCAGTTCCACGAGGTTCAGCTAACAACTTTATCCTTTCCTTTACCTGCGTTATGACAAATAGACGCAGTCAGTATTTAATAAATACTGAAGAGGCGATCAACCCGTCTACTAGGTCAATTAGGGATATTAAATATAGAAAACTCCCAGCATAATTAAATGCCCAGATTCGACAAAACATCAACAACAACAATTCAATATAGTTATAATTTACCGCAAAATAATGAATTATAACAGCCAACAACTTCAATTACAACATACCACAATTAATACAATTTAATGACCAACCAATTAATTTAATAGTAATAAACGGCAAAAACATGGGAATAAATTCCATGATTTAACAACAATAAACGGCAATTTTTTGCGGAAATAAATCCTATGATTTAACAATAATTAACGACAATTAAACAGCAACTCACGGAAATAAATCCTAGCACATAACTAAACCGGAAAAATCCCGTAAGTAAGCCCGATCACGGTACTGCACTCACCTTAGCCAAAAGTAGAAACTTCCGCGATAATATCCTGCAACTTCAGGAACCTTTCCTTTCCGGTAAACTTTCATTTTTGGTAAACTTTCATTTTTAGCTCCTCTCTTTTTTCGCTTTCCTTTGATATACTTTCCTAAAATATAAACTTTCCCCTATTATAAACATTCTAAAAATAGAGATTACGGTTAAGTAAAGAAACTAGGGTTCCTGGAACTAGGTTTCTTCCCCTTCTTCTTAAAACTCTGATTCCTACCAGATTATACATCAGAATCCAAAACGACAAATGGTTCTGGAAAGCTAACATATGGGGCTTTCCAGTGATATGTAGATCGGTTTCTAACTCTTTACGGTTCACCGGAAAACTGCTCTTGAAGTTGAGCGGCGGCGGAATCCGATCTGCAAATATCCACCTCACTAGAACAGCCATAACTTTCTGACCACAGCCCCGATTTGAGATCCACTTGCGGCTATGACTAGCTATTGATGGAACCAGAAGTCGAAGGAGAAAGAAGAGACAAAAGTGGTCCTATTTCCGCAGAGGTGAGAGCCACCGCTCACCGGAAAAAGAGATCGAAATTTTTGGTGGGTTGTCGCCTAGGTTTCGCCTCCTGTATCTCTCCTTGAAATATCAGATGAATAGAACTCCGTTTGCTCTTTCGTTTCTCCTTTCTCCCAGAACTGGTCGGATTTGTCTTTCATTATTTCTCTCTTCTCCGTTTCTCCTAGGAGGTAAGGGTTCGTAGAGTAGAGAAAGGTGCAGCGTTTAGGGTTTTAAACTAACTAACTTCTCCAAAATTGCAACTATGTCCTCCGGCTTTCCAGCTTTAGAAATTTGCCCCTAAACTTTTAAAAATATCAATTAAACCTGCCGGCCATAATTAATTTAATCAATTCAGCCTCAAACTTTTAATTCTCCACTTAAAACCCCAAATAATAGGAATACGGATGTTACACTTATGAACTTCTTCAAGTTTGTTCTCCAATTAGAAATCCAAGTGTGATGCTACACTAATGCATAAAACTTTGAAAATTAGTTAAACTTTCAATGATTATTAATAATATTTAGTATATTGCTGACATTGATTTTAACTGAAAGTTTTGGATTAAATACCTTGAACTTGTTTACCTTTTCAAATTTCAAGACCACACCAAGATGTGATCTCGACAAAAAATGATGCAGATCGAATCTGATTCCGCCCAAATAGGAATTTTAGATGAATTAGAATTAGAAGAGTGCTAGTACATACACACAATACATCTAAAAATCCTATTATGTGCGGACGCAGTCTCAATCAACATCTGTATCGACTCTTTTTCTCGGCTAGATTTCTTGAAACAAATTACACCAAATCCAAAATAATGATGAGATAAGAGAACGAATAATTGAAAAAGAAATACAAACACAAAAACATAAATATTTTCCTCTATATTCACCGTCGTACCAACCTCAAGGGATTAAAGAGGTGGTGGCCTAGCAGTAGTACAAGAGGGTTGGATCATTTGTGCCTTGGGTTCAATCCCCATTTAAGACATAGAGACATTTTTGGAAAAAAAAATATCAAAGAAAAGAATCCCTTTTAATTATTGCGAACTCAAGAGATGTGCAAGTGTAGCTACTAATCTTTCTTGTTGTTTTATCCGCACCAAAGATAGTGAAGGCATAACAGGATTATCTTCAGGCGTTGGAGCCATCGATGGCTCCATCATGAATTTCTCTTCTTCTACACGACTAAGAAACTCTCGTGCCAACTGCATTTCTTCTGAATATCCCATCATTCGCCTTGGACTCGAGTCCTTGATTTTCTGTTCTGAAGTCATACAGAAATTGATTGAATATTTTAAACACAAGTGTCACTACAGAAAAAAAAAAAAACTAAAACGTTCATTTTTTAACTAGGAAGTTTCGGGCCTGTACACATAGTTTCCTTAGGCCTTAGAAAAACCTTTGTGGGCGTAAATCATCCCTCCCAAACGGAATTAAACTATGGCTGTAAGGTGCAACCTCCTTAGGAGAATTGAGCCAGCATTCATTTCTTGACTGATAAATTGTGTTTGATGTACGTAAGGAGACATATAAGAGTAATACCCTGACCATCAGAGAGTTGTGGAAGAGTTTTAAGAGATTGAGACCAGCTAACAAGTATTGAGGTGACAATGGTGAGAAGAGCCCAGAAGAAGAAGATCATTACACCAATAGATGGTTCATCATTGCGGTATATGATGACCACAAAACCAAAGTAATCACAAAAACCAACATTTCTTTAAGCTAAAACTAAATGCCTTTGAATTTTGCAAGTAAAGTTGACCACTAGGCCTATCTTGATCAGGAACATCGGGTGGACCATCTCTTGGAATGTTACAAATCTGCAAACGTAACGTTTTAGGGTAGTTGCGGAAGAACCAAAGGGGTTCCTCGTGATTACGACTGCCTCACTTCATGCAGTCGCCGGTTAATAAGTAAATTAAGTTATTAAAAGCTGGACATATCATTTATAGTGGACTTCTTCCAGATTAGTAGATAAACACCGTAACAAAACTAATGGACATGAATCATTTGGCGTGGACTTATCACCAACCCAAATGTTAGCTTATATAGACTTTCATGACGGTTGGTAGAGTTCATCTACCGATTGTCTTTTTCTTCCTCCACCAACTCTTTGATTGTTTGTTAGTATTAAACTAATTACACAATAATTATTTCTCGATCTTTCTTACTAGGATAATTAAATAGAAAGAATAGTAAATATATAAATAAAAGTTCTTACCGTTGGCTTTTTGCTAAACGGATGCAAATTTTACATATATATGTACAAGAACGGCTCTCTCCAGGATTAGGTTTCGTAAATCAAAAAAACAAACTGTGTGTTTATGAGCAAGTGGTCAAAGAAGAAAAATTAGATAATCGCCAAAATAAACAGTAAAAAAAGAAAGAATTTCTTTAAAATTATCGCGAACTCATGAGATATGCATGTTTAGTGGCTAATCCTTCTTGTTGTTTTACCCGCACAAAAGATAGTGAAGGCATAACAGGGTTATGATCTTCAGGCGTAGGCGCCATCGACGGGGCCATCGAAGGCTCCATCATCAACTTCTCTTCTTCTACATGACTAAGAAACTCTCGTGCCAAATGCATTTCTTCTGAATATCCCATCATTCGCCTTGGACTGTTGTCCTTGATTTTCTGTTCTGAAATCGATATAAATTTTTTTTTGAATATTTGGAATGCAAGTGCCATTATAGAAGATACTAAAACATTTATTTTTTAACAAGGAAATTCCGGGCCAGAAACCCGTAGTTTCTTTAGGCCCTAGAAAAACCTTTGATAAAACCCTTATCAGGCGTAAATCATCCCTCTCAAATAGAAGCAAACTTGGGATACAAGGTTCAACCTCCTTTGGAGAATTGAGCCAGCATTCATTTTCTTGGCTAATAATTGAAGTCTGATGTACGTAAGGAGACGGTTAAGAGTAATACCTTGACCATCAGAGACTTGTGGAAGAGTTTTAAGAGATTGAGACCAGCTAACAAGTATTGGGGTGATAATGGTTAGAAGAGCCCAGAAGAAGAAGATCATTACATAGGCCCTTCCTTTCATTTCTCAACAACAACTTTAATTTTTTTCTGACGAAAGCATCGATCTTTGTTTCATCCTTATTAAGAAACCAGAAACTACAAAATGGTTTGAGAAGAAGACAACTTCTTCCAACAAATAAACGTCGAGCTGGCCATGTTTGCATAACATTCTCAACACTTTCTTCTTTCTTTATTTTATTTTTATTGTAGGTTTTTAATAATCTCCCATGAAGTCAAGCATTTCCTTATATTATTATATTTGTTTGATTAACATATGTATGGTTGTTAGGATGGTGGTTGTTTGGAAATCATTTTCGGTCCGGTTTAGTCCGCTCTTATCTTTGTTTCCCCTCATTGGTCTAATGACTAATTGGTACACTGGATTTCATGTATGACTAGACATATGTAGATTTGGTGATATTCGTTTTTGCATTTAGATGAAACATCATAATGTAAATAAATCAGATGTTTTTCGTTTAATCGAAATAGTATATGATTCGAACTCTTAAACGAGCTATTGTATTCGGATTAACAGTGGATTGTCGCTAAAATCTGCTCATAACATAAGTTATTCTTACATTTCTTCTTTTCTGACATCAGCTGTATCGACAAGATCCAATCCATACTTCAATTTTTACCACACCAGGTAATGCGACTACAAATGTCAAACTTTGGTGAGAAAAGCTACACTGATAGACCGTTAACCATTTAACTAAATACATTTTCCCATAGATATTCTTACATTGAGACACTTGAACTCTAAAAATCGTGTTTAATTTTTTTGTTTTTGTTTTCACTGTTTTAGTAATACTATCGAGATCAAAGGGCGATAAGTTTAGCTAGAAAATTTTGTAGTTATTATCTTGTAGTTACTCAATTTGCTACTCTGCTATATAGCTCTTCAACTAGCAGGTTTGTGTATTCAGCCCTAGTGGCCATCTCGGTGGCGATTAGAAAGTTTGTGTTCAGCCCAAAATTAGTTCCACTCGCAGTGAGTGTTCTCGTGGCTCAAGACTCGTCGGTATTGCAAGGTTTTTCCTGCCGATTTTGTCTCGAGAAATCGTCTGAAAATTACCTAAAACTAAAACGAAAATCACAAATCACCATCTTATAAACTCATTTTCTTTATAAATTACTTTTAAATAAAAAAATAGCATTTTTACTGTGTTACCCTAAAACAAACTAGATATTTACACATAAACCTGAGTTTTATCCACCCACCCAAACCTTCTCGGATCTAACCCAGAAACTCGAATTTCTCATTCAAATCGAGCGATTCAACTAAATTTCGATCACTTTCTCATTCAAATCAAAACTCAATCAAAACCGTTCTTTCTCCTCTTTCATAAAACTAGGTATAACTACCTCGATTTTCAACTCAAAATATTGTGTTCGATCGATTTGTTTAGGTAATTTAAGATGGTTAAGACAAGGGGAGGGAAACTCAAGACAAATATTGCTCCAAAGGAGCGATCTCCGGTTCCGGTTATTCCGAAGAAAGTCATTCAAAAAGAAGGAGAGAGCCACGTGACTGACGAGAGGGAGAAATCTCCAGTTCGAAATGATGAGGAAGTCGCTCAATTCGGGAGAAGTGAAGAAGAAGAGAGCGACCGCGAGGGAAGTGAAGAAGTAGGAGACGAGGGAAGTGAAGAAGAGATCGAAGAAGAGAGCCACCGATCTCTGGTTCGCCGGAATGAAGAAGAAGGAGATACGGACGAGGGAAGTACAAGTCGAACTGTGACCGACTCAACGGTAAGTAGTTAGTTGGATTCGATTGATATATTGATTTGATTGAACATGTAGAACTAGGAAAAACTAATTCTTTTTAGCTAGGGAAAACCAATTGCTCTTGATGTCATTCGTTTTAATTAGGGAAAACTAGTTGTTTTTGATGTCATTTGTTTTAGTTAGGGAAAACCAATTGCTATTGATGTCATTTGGAATTGAATTTGTGGGTTTTAAGTTTTTTGTAATACTGGTAGAATTAGGAAAAACTAATTCGTTTTAGTTATGGAAAATCAATTGCTCTTGATGTCATTCGTTTTAGTTAGGGAAAACTAATTGCTCTTGATGTCATTCGTTTTAGTTAGGAAAAAACTAATTGCTATTGATGCCATTTGGAATTGAATTTATGTGTTTTTTTTTTGTAATACAGGTAGAACTAGGGAAAACTAATTCATTTTAGTTAGAAAAAACCAATTGCTCTTGATGTCATTCGTTTTAGTTAGGGAAAAATAATTGCTCTTGATGTCATTCGTTTTAGTTAGGAAAAATCAATTGCTATTGATGTCATTTGGAATTGAATTTGTGTGTTTTAATTTTTTTTTGTAATACTGGTAGAACTATATAAAACTAGTCGAATATTATTTGTAACATTGGTATAACTAGGTAGAACATTATGTGTTTTGAAAAATATATGAAAAAGTATAACTTGGTAAAACTGGATAAAACTTGTTGTTGCAGGGTTTTAAGGAGAAATCTTGGTTTAGAGCCATCATCTCAAAACTACAAATTGGTTAAGGACAAATCTCCTATATCCCTAACTAATCTACATACCCAATTCATTAAAGATGAAGTGTGTGATGAAGAAATTGCCCTTCCTTCCTTTTCCCTATTTTAATTTTAAAAAAATCAAAAACGAAAAACGATGGATAACTGGGTAAAACACTAAAACTAGTATTACTGATAAATGTAGTATAACTAATATTATTGATTGAGTTTTTTTTTTTATATTGTTTTGGCATGATAAATGTAGTATAATTAGAGTTACAGATCATACCTCCGGATCTCGTCAAAAAGAATGGAAGAAAGAAAGTAATCGCCACCGTTTCTTCGCATTCGTCGAGCTGCATAAAGCTTCAAAATCCAGATCCGTTCTTCAACCTAAGCAACCTAAAAGTAGTTGATTTGCAAACTGAGGGATTGAATTGGATTTGATTATGCAGATTGGGTGTTTTACCATGGTTTCTGGGTTGATTAGGACTTTAAATTGATAATAAATGGATTTCAATGGTTGAATCATAGTGAATTATAGATTAGAGCCCGAAACCATCAAATTTGAGTTCTTACGATATGAGAACTGGATAAAACTAGTATTACTGATAAATGTAATATAACTAGTAAAACTGGTATTACTAATAAATTAGTATAACTAGTAAATCTAGTAAACTATTTTGAATTTTATTTTATATAAAACCTAAACCAAAATTACTCAACATGCTTATTGGCGTTATAAACCTCATAAATAAATGTTACAATATGTATTAAGTAGCAAATTACGAAATTATATCATATCGGGTTGTTTTGAAAGAATCTACACAAGTGCTACCTTATACTTTTAATGTCACTTTGTAAATAATAACCAACTTAGGATGAAAAAGTTACAAAATAAAGGTTTTAAACATATTAATGCATAAAACACTCGGAATTATGTGTTAATCGACTTAAATCAACTGTAAAACTAAAAAAAACAAATTTTTAGGGTACGTAATACTAATTAAAATGGAAAACAGCCAAAGTATAACTATTTGAAACTTTGGTACAACTACTATCTTGTGTATAACTATGTGTAAAATTGACGACGCACATGTGAGAAAAAGACACGTGTGAAAATTCAAAATTTTCGCCCAAATTTTTGGCGCTCAACCCAAAAATTGAATTTCCTTCAAATTTTTTGGGGTTCTCTCCATTCTTTGTAACTTCATTCCCGAAGCTCTCACTCCCGACCTCCTCTTCTCTCGAATTCTTTTTTCTTCTCAATCGATATCGATTTCGGGTAAGCTCTTCTATTATTTGATTTTGATTGTGAATGATTTTGATTCTGATTGGTTTTATTTGATTTCGATTAAGGGTAGGTACGACAAAACCAGATCTTGATTATGGACTACAATGACGCGAATAATACTAGTACTACAAATTCAAATACAAAATCGTACCAGTACTAATAATACTAGTACTACAAATTCAAATACAACATAATTTCACCTAATAATACCAGTATTACGAATTCAAATACAAAATCGACAACATAGTTTTACCTACTAATACAAGTAATACGACTAGTTCTACATAGTTATACCAGTATAACATATAAAATCCGACTAGTTTTATCTAGTTCTACTAGTATTACAAAATCACACTAGTTGTACCTATTTATACCAGTATTACTTAAAACCCAGAAATTTAAATACGAACACCAACCCGAAGTTTACAAATTATACCTCCATAATTTTTGCATATTCATTTCGAACAATCTTTGTCCCTAGTTATCCCTAGTTTCACGAAGAGAGTAAAAAATCTGAGTAGTGATCCCTAGTTTTACGAAGAGAGTGAAAAAGTTAGAAAAAACGGTTTTGATTTTGTAAAATTAGAGATTTTTGATCGAGAATTTTAATTAGAGAGTTGAGTTTTGGGATAAATCTGATAGGGTTTTGGGTGGGTGGATATAACCCAGATTTTCAATGTAATTTTCCTATTTTTTTAAGGTAACAAAGTAAAATACCTATTTTCGAATTAAAAATAATTCAAAAAAAAAATCATTTTATAAGGTGATGTTTTGAGATTTTGGTTTTAGATTTTGGTAATTTTCATACGATTTCTCTGTTAGGCTCTCTTATTATCTGTCTTTCTCACTCTATCATTGCTTTAGTTTTTGATACCATTTATATGGTTTTTATTTGGGCAACCATTGCCATTTGTTGGGTATGCATTACCTTTGCTTGTATGTACTTCTCCTTCAATGGAGTTTGAGATTTTATTATAAATATGAAGGTTTGACCAAAAAAAAAAAAAAAACTCTTGTTCATTTTTCTTAGATACAATTATAAACTCTAGTTCATTTATCCTTTTATGGTGAATATACATACGGGGACGAATGGTGGATAACCAAATGATTGAGAGAGACGACGAAGTCAATGGCTCTGGTTACATGGTTCCCATCATCCAAAGTCGTAGTTGCCACCATGTAGAGGGGCCCACTTATGTTTTTATTTTTTGGACTAAATTACGACTAATTAATGATTTCATTTCATCATTATTTAAATTAATATGAAAGTTTGGAGGGATCGTTTTTAATCTTTAACAAAACTTAGATATTTGAAGGTATATGTGCAAAGGTTGGAAGGAATTTTAAGGTTTGTAAGGTGACGTTTTATTGCTGTCGTATGAGTTTGAGACTAATTCTTTGTTTAAGGAGAAATACGTTACGTACGATTCAGGAAAAATATAAACCAAATGTTGAAAGTATTATTTTCGTTAAATAAAGGTATGAAACTTAATATAGTGAAATTATTTTCTGTGTAGAAGTCTTTGCGAACTCTGACTTCTTACATTTATATTTTTTTACTTTGACATGTACTAATAATTAAAATCAATATGACTTATTCTATCATGAAACATGATATTGCAAATATATAATCATTCAGCAGATTGAATATTTGGATTAGATAAGTAGTTTATAAGTAAAATTTTGTTGAATTTCTTCTTTCTCTATTAACTAATTCAAGAAAAAATTTCAATACTACAAAAACTAAATGTTAATTCATTTGTTTGTTTTGTTTGGAACCTCGAGTTTATGAGAATCGGCTCTGTAGCAAGTGGATTGGTGAAAAGATGATTTCTTAGATAAAATTGATGTACACCAGGAGAGAAACGCCAAGAACGAAAAAAAATATTTGTGGCCCGATTGATGATAGTTAAGAGTTAAAACCTTTTAAAATTCTAAACAAAACATATTTATTATAATCACAGAAACAAGAAAACAGTAGATAAAAAATGGAACAATAATCAGATTTCTTTTGGGTAAACGGAGCAATCAATATGAAAAGGCCTCCTATGTTGTTGGTTATATATATATGTAGGGCTATCAATGTTAATCAATACTGACTTGGCTCAGTCATGCCGCGGTGAGAGAGGTTTGGGCATTGCGAGTAGCATACTTTTGCTGGCAAACTTGCTACTGTGACGGTTTAAAGTGAGGTATGCGGCTAGTCGCGGGTATGCTTATAAAACCTTCGCGGGTAAAGCTATAGACTGACACCAAAGAATTGCAGAACCAATGAGATATGAAGTCGTGAACAGATTTAAACCAAAAGAGCAAAATACTAGAAAGTCTTAACGACAGCTATCGAGTTTAAATGACCAAATGATTTCGAATTCACGAGGTTCTCAACGCATATATCTAATCCCGCAGCAATTTTTCAAAGTGAAGACCCAACTAACATCAGATAAAATAGTCCCAGCATTACACAGACAAGCCTTACATTTCCATTGGAGCCACGTCTTGGTCACCTGCACCACCACCACCACCCTGTTCTGCTGGTGCAGCAGCAGGAGCAGCTTCGGCCTCACCCTCGGCTTCCTCTTCTTCCTCTGGCACTTTCTCAAATGTGTCGATCACTTTCTGTATCGCTTCCTGGTCCAAGAAGTGGAATGGTTCATCGACTCCTAGAATAGAGACAGTGCAGAGAGAACTCTTCAGTGTTTCCCCTTGTAATGTCTCCCTAACAGCCAAAATCGCATCTTTTATCAGATCTTCTTTTGAAGAATCCCCAAAGCTCTCGAACCTGCGTTCCAGATAGGTCTTTGCGGCTTGTGAACGGGAACCGATAGCGAAAGCTTGATACTCGAAGTAATTTCCACTTGGGCAGTTGTAGTAAAGGTGGGCTCCAGACTCATCCAATCCACCTACCAGCAAACCAACACCATAGGGCCTTTTCCATGATCGTTGGGTACAGACCTGTTCATAAACACACAAATATTCCTTTCTTAAGAATTAAGATCAAGAAAAATCACTAAAAAAACCTTGGTAAGGATGAATCCAAAGTGATGTTAATGTAACTTAAGTTGGACCAGTTTAGCGGAATATCTCATTGCTATAAGTGTAAACCAACTGATAAAGTTTAAGAATGAGGAACGCAACAGCAAATGTGCTTACATATCAATAGAAGATGGATGAAGCAAACAAGCATTTATGCCGTTGTGAATACAAAAGTTGAGAAACCATTAGTTAGACCCGAAACAGAAGTGTGATACCACATATTTATAGGCAAGTAACAAACACCTAGCAGGAGTAATGACTGGTGAGAATAAACTGCGAACAAAGCCAACAAATTGGATACTAGATGCAAAATGAAAAACCAAAGTCCAATTATTAAACAGTCACAGATTGCAGAAACAAGTAAAAGTACCAGAATAAAAACAAAACTTATTCTTCTAGAATCCAATTGCTAAAGTGAGTGTTCTTTGTTACAAGATTAAGCAGCTTTGACAACAACATGCAAATAACTTTACCAAATAGGAATTAAGTTTCTGGCTTAGATAAATCCTACAACTCAGAATCCATTAAATCTAGGAAACTCTTATTAAATCCCATTTAGAGTCTTAATCAGCTCAGATCACTATTAAACACTTGCTCTTAAACTCCAAATCATCAAGAATTACTCACAAACTAATCAGTACTTACAGAAGCCAAACACACATGAATTGGAAAAGTTTAGCTCAGTGAGACACAAAATCAAGTGTGATTGATCCCAAAAAGCCCCAAATCTCAATCAACGATTTGTTTTGCACTAATCATCAAGCAATTAGTCAAAACCTAAGTGTAATTAATTCCAAAATTCCTCAAATCTCAATCAACGAAAACCTAACCTGAGCCTTATCAGCGAGATGAACAACAAGACGACCAACGGGAAGAGGAGACTCATAAGTAAACGAATGATTAATAGATTCCGATCTCATATAACGAGAGAGAACACGACCATCAGCAGTAAGACCAGCGATTGCAACACCAATATGATCATCAACTTTGAAGATCTTCCTCTGATGAGAAGAAAGCTCCGATTGAGCTTTGTTAACACATGCGAGGACGACATGGGAACGAGATCTGAGTCCAATTGCTGCTGAGCCTTGCTTCACTGCTTCCATGGCGTATTCTACTTGGAAAAGACGACCTGTTGGACTCCATGTGGTTACATCTGTGTCGTATTGATTCCTGAACATTTTTGCTTCTTCTTCTTCTTCGTCTCGGTTTGTTCTTCGCTCTTTGTTTCGTCGTCGAAAGGGTTTATAGAGATGATTGCACAGAGGGAGAACTTTTCTTTTTCTTCAAGCCATGGATGCTTATCTCTCTCTCTCTTTGTGATTAATAATTGAACAAATGGGCTTAGATTTGGTATTGGGCTTTAGGACTGGATTACTAGTAATTCGGGGTGAGATTTTAGAATCTATGTTTTTTTTTTTTTTAAGAATGAATTAGCAAAATGATAAGGAGAAAATATTTGTTTACGAAATGCTTAGATTGCTTATTGGACGACGTCGTCTTGCGTTACACTTACGACACGACCTCGTTTGGCCGAATTTTTTTTTTTAAATTAGAGACAAAACGACGTTGTTCCATGAGTTTCTATTTGTGTGTTATTTTCTTCGACCTCTTGATGAGGAGACACGAGTTGGAGCGTTTAAAATCTAGAATTCTGACAATTAGCAACGATTCCAGATTTGTTGATCCCAATGTAATGATGTAATGTTATATATATTTAGAGTGTTTAAAATCTAGGCTTAAGTAGCACTAGGATGATTGACATACCGGAATGTCATTGTCGGTACTGTGTGAGTGATCACTCAAGATGCAGCCAGACAAGCAACTCAGGATGCAGTGCAGCAGGTTGCTGCTCGGGTTGCAGAGCAGGAAGCCGCTCGGGTTGCACCGCAGAAAGCCGCTCAGGTTGCAGTGTAGGAAGCCGCTCGGGTAGCTGCCCATGAAGCTGCTCGGGTAACAGCGCAGGAGATAGCTCGCCAGGTTGCTCTCCAGACCGAACAAGCTGCCATCCAGCCGGCTCAGCAAGCTGCCACTCAGCCACAGCAGGTTGATGGCCATGCAACATTAATGGAGGAATTGTTGAGCTACTGCGAGAGGTTCAGAGGTCACATACATGAGGCGGCTGCTGCGGAGGCCGCACCTCAAGGTGTTAGGGTGCAACAGAATCTTCCACCAGTTGTTGAGCCTGCGCCAAATCTGCCACCGCCACCACCAGCTAGATATTACCATGGACCCACCTATTAGGAGCTAATGAGATAGATGAGAGATATGGGTTAAGAGATGTTTGGGGGATCTCTTGATGCCACCGCTGCGGATAACTGGAAGAGGAAGCTGGAATGCAACTTGGATTACATGAGATGCCCAGAAGAGCACCGTCTAGACCTAGCGACTCAGTATTTGAAGAATGATGCTTTGGTTTGGTGGGAAGGAGTTGTTGAAGGGAACCGAGATCGTTATGAGTTGACTTATGGAGATTTCATGATGGAGTTTAGTAGGAAGTTCTTTCCCCGTGAGACTATGGATGAGAAGGAGAATGCATTTCAGGACATTCGCCAGGGTACGAGGAGAGTGAGAGAGTATGAGCTTGAGTTCAGTCGGCTTCGCATGTTTGTTGGGAGAGTTATGGATGAACAAGAGCTGATCAGGATGTTCATTTTACAGAACTAAATACAAAATTTAGATACATACTCATCTGAAACAAATACTCAGAATCACAAATTATAGTTTCCAGCCATCGATTGAGTTGCAGTCCTTTGCTCAACCAGTTACACGCCTGTTGGACTTATATTCGGCTTTCAGAGCCCAGTGACGACCTACTTGACTCTTATTCTCAACCTTAAGGGTTTGTGAGTGGAGATTCGCAACAGGTGTACTCTGAGAGACTACCATAACATGGTAAAGTTAGTGGAGAAGGCTGTTATTCAAGAGGCGGGTTTAGCTGAGGAGTAGAGGCTCCACAAGGGTACGCAACCGATACCAGAAAGAGCTCAAGAAACACAGAAGAGGACGTGGGAGCCGATGAGACCACCAAAGTGTTCGTGTTGCCATCGCAACCATACTAGAGAATGTTTTAAGTGCTTTTCATGTGGGAAGTTAGGGCATCTAGCGAGGAACTGCCAATCACCGACAGGAGATGCAACAAGAGCTTGTTTCAACTATGGGCATATGGGTCATCTCAGTAGGGATTGCCCGAAGAATAGGCAGCTAGTGCCTGGACCACCACCCAAGTGTCAAGAAACCGCTCCACGAGTGTTTGCTGTTGGACACCACGAGGGAGAATAGCCGATAGCCGGTACATGTCTTTTGCTATTTTATTTATTTGTATGTGTTATTTCTTTGTGAAAGCCTTGCTTAGACAGTATCTCGTGTAGGATCGGTTTTGATTGGGGGTGGGACAACGTATACATTCTTTGACACTGGAGCTACGCATAGCCTTGTGAGTCCGAGTTTTGTCAAGTGTTGGTCTTTCCAGGGTGTGTTTGAACCGAAGACCAAGCAGATTCAGACTGCCGGCACATACATGTATTTTGTTTTGTCGTTGTTTGCATTAAATTTCAAACCGAAAAAAAAGCAAAGAAATTGGCTGAAAGGCTGATCTTGCAGCCTAAATATAAGTGACATCTTGATGAGCTTTACTAGGGCCAAAAATATAATAGTAGTTATTTGATTTAAGAAAACAAATTTAATATATTAAATAATAACAAAAAATCGAAAAACTTCCATGGAAATTCCATGTAGTTGTAGGTGCGAGAAAAACTATTGTATTTCTCTTTGTGGTCTATCTTTGGTCTCTCGGTAGAATCATAGCATATCTAGTATTTTTTTAATCTTAAATTTTCTATTTAGATTAGTCGAATAAATTTTTTATTACTATTCATGCAACCAAACATAATTATATTGGTTAATTTAACTCTTTAAAATATCAATTCAAATAATAAAATTATCTTTTCAAAATCATACCAAATATGGTGAATAAACCTAATGATTATCAATTTTTAAATCATAACCATTGAATCGGAAAACCTAAAATTCTTTATTATCGTTGGAGAACCTAGCTGAAGCACAAAAGAAAAATGTATTTAATGAGCTGTTAAATTTATTATTCAAAAAATGGTGAATGGGGTAATTTACCTAATTTAAAAATATTTTTTTATTTGGTTATCTACACTGGCATACTTACCACGATATTTTCAATTGATTTAGGTCGTAGGTTTGTGTTATATACTATCTAAACGACTTGTTTTTCAAATAGACTCAAATTTATAAAATATTAAACCTTTGACTAAATTAAATATTGACTTGATGTTTAGCGAAACATATAAGAAGTATCAAGTATTGATAAAAATATGACTTCTAAAGTATTATTACTATATCATCGTATTTTTGAAATAACATTATAGTTATAGAATTAGATTAAAATAAAATAAAAAAGGTTTAAACTAGAAAACTACAATGTTATTTGATAAAAAGAAAATTTGAAACTCTATTTTTTGGTTGGAGGAATTGCGCCAAGAGTTCTAGAACATTGTTCCTTTAGTATAGGAGGAAAAAAATGGAATGAATGGAAGTTTTGGGATGCAGTTAGTTTCAGCTTCTAAAACTGCTTTGCAGTAAGCCAGACCTATGTTGCCAAATAGGCCGGTGAAAATAGTTTGAGAAATCTCTACAATACATCCAGGGATATCCATGACAGACGACCAACATTTTGCTATGCCTGGTAGTCCAGACATGCCAGGATTCGGTTGGAATGGAAAAAGAAACGGAAGAGGAAACTGTGGTATAAGTTGAGAATTAACGGAGACTACAAAACATATGATCGCTATTTTCAACGGAGAAATCCTCCCAACAACGGATTGCCAACAAGCACAAGCAAAAACAAGCATAACAGGAACCAGAGCTTGGATCGATCGATCCTG
>VBRH01000792.1:32536-56047 GCA_014578085.1 Cardamine resedifolia | reverse complement strand
AACTATCTACCGTTACTAGTATCAATGATCCTCTTGCTTTTGGGATCACACCATAAAATCAATCAGATTTTCAGACTTGTGAATGAACAGTCGAATGTAATCCAAACGTGAGTCGTCAGTGAATTTGGACCCAAAGAAGCTGTAGAATCATAGATTCATAATCCTAATTACTACTAGAAAAGTTAAAGTTATGATGGCTTTGACGTTATTGTTTTTTTTTTTTTTTGAAAATTGTTTGACGTTATTGTTAATTAGATCATTAAAATAATAAACGATCAATCCTACGGTTTATAAACTGTGTGCATGTTTGAACACTTGGAAATTATATATTTGATCATGATTCCAAGCTTATTTTCCTGCCAATCTCGAAGAGCTTTACACCCTAAACGCGAGAAATCTTTTTTAATTTTAAATCATTTTTCACTATAAATAAGTCTCTTCGAAATGATTCACCAACACCAAAACACATTAATAACAACAACAAAAAAAACTCAAATTTTTTCAAAAAACATTGAACATGAAGACAACAAAGGAGCTAAAACGTATGATGTGTTTCCTCATCTTCTTCTCATTCTTCTCCTTCATCACAATAAACATGGCCTACCCTCTTTCTACAAACTCACGTTGGATCATAGACCAAAAAGGACAAAGAGTGAAGCTGGCGTGTGCGAATTGGCCGTCGCATTTGCAGCCTGTGGTGGCAGAAGGACTGAGCAAGCAGCGGTTAGATGCCGTGGTCGAGAAGATAGTGACAATGGGTTTCAATTGTGTTAGGTTAACTTGGCCACTTGATCTAACTACAAATGAGACATTGGCTAATAATGTTACTGTGAGACAATCTTTTCAAAGTCTTGGTCTTAATGATGACATTTCTGGTTTCCAAACAAAGAACCCATCCATGATTGATCTTCCCCTCATTGAAGCTTACAAGGTATAATCATATCTAATTTCTTTAATGTCTTATTTTGGATAAATAAAAGAAATAGCCATTTTTATAATTTATGCTTATATTATTGTTTTCTATAAGTTTTTAATCATAAAAACTAAAACTCGAATAAGAAAATGAAGGTAAATTTATATATTAACAAATAATCATTTGAGAAATAATTTGTTCAATTAAAATTTTATAACTTTTCTCCTATTTTCAATTAAAACCCGCTATATATAGATCTGGACCAAAATCCTAAATATTAACAATGTCAACAAAATTCTTCATTTTTCTTTTTCATTTTTTCGTATTTTGCAGAAAGTGGTAGCTAGTTTGGGAAACAAAAATGTGACGGTGATATTAGACAACCACGTGACCAAGCCAGGGTGGTGTTGCGGCTACAACGATGGCAACGGTTTCTTTGGCGACACTTTCTTTGACCCTGCCACGTGGATCGCCGGTCTGACCAAGTTTGCCACGACCTTCAAAAGTGCCTCCAATGTTGTTGGCATGAGCCTCAGAAATGAACTTAGAGGACCTAGACAAAAAGTTGCCGATTGGTTCAAGTACGTATATTTATACGATATTTGTTTAACCTATTCGTACTTGAAACTTTTTTTTGTTGTTGTTTAATTTGAATTGCATTGATAATTTAACAGTTGCAACTGCATTAAAAAAAATACAACTAGCGGCCATCTTTTCCATATATTAACTTTAAATGACGTTTTAATAACATGGAAATCGAAGAGCACACTTGCCTAATTAAAGCATATGCAACCTGATTCGTAATAACCCTTCGCTGCATGTGTATGTATATGTGACGATCGCTACTCAATTCTGTAATATTAACCGTCCTTTAAAAAACAAAAACAAAAAATATAGCACCTTAATTAATGCGTACGTTACATTAAAAGTTTCTTTTAACAAAAAATATATACAATTCTGTAGGAATCGATATTTCTTCTTCGTGCTTCTTCTAGTTCTGCTTGCGTATGCTTATCTTGTCGTCTATTTGTCTGTTTCGTTTTCTTGTTGTTCTTAGTATTTGCTTGTAGTTTTTAGTCTTTCTGCTTTTTTTTGTCTTCTCTGTAATTTGCTGTCACAAATTAGAAAATAATATAAAACTTAATATTTGCACCCAATAAAAAATACAACTACAAGAATAAAAAAAATGGACATTAGTTAAAATATGTCACTTAAAAGTGGAAAAGTTGCTTTTAAGTGTTAAAGACTTTAAAGTTAATTGCAGTCTTATAGCATAGAAAACAAATTACCAATGAAATATTAACTTTCATTTAATTCCCCACGTACAATCCAATTTTTTTTATTTTTTTTTGGTTTTTCCTATACTGGCTTCATTTTTTCTAAGTTCCAACAATATAGTTAACCAAAAAAAGACAATCGAAATATTTAGAGTCATTTTTATAACAACAATCTACAATAACCCCTAATGATTAGTTGATAACTTGCTTCGTCTAACTTAAACAAAAGTGAACCAGTATGTGTTTATTTTAGAAAATTAATGTTTTCAAAATCCTTCATGTCACCAAAAGAAATCATTTTCATATTTTCACACCAATTAAAAAAAAAGTAAGGTATATTAGATATGTCAATGATTTATATAAAAGGTAGACTAAAAATTAAGATTTTTTTTTTATTTGTCTCAAATAATATTCGTCTAGGTACATGCAACAAGGAGCCGAAGCAGTTCACAAAGCAAACTCAAACGTACTTGTAATCCTTTCTGGCCTCAGCTTTGACGTCGACCTCTCATTTGTCCGATCACGACCCGTAAACCTAACTTTCACCGGAAAACTCGTATATGAGCTCCATCGATACTCTTTCACCAACACAAACACATGGAGTTCCAAAAACCCTAACGACGCATGCGGCGAGATTTTTAAAAGCATCAACGACAGAGGCGGTTTCAACCTCCGGAACATCCCAGTGTTTCTTAGTGAGTTTGGAATCGATTTGAGAGGCGGAAATGTTAACGATGATCGGTATATCAGTTGTATATTAGGTTGGGCGGCGGAAAATGACGTAGATTGGTCGATTTGGACACTTTCAGGAAGTTATTATCTAAGAGAGGGTGTGGTCGGAATGAGCGAGTATTATGGTGTTTTGGATTCGGATTGGGTTAATATTCGAAGCCAAAGTTTCTTGCAAAGATTGTCTTTGATTCAATCCCCTCTTCAAGGTAATATATCTTTATGTTTTGATAATCAAATTTAATTTATGTTAGAGTTTGCAATCATAATCAACCATAGAATCAATATTAATTTGGTAGCTATTTTTCAACTATTATAATTTTTTGTCGTTTATAATTTCTAATTTGAAACTAGCTAGGATTATGACATTGACACGATATCAATAATGCAAATAACAACTAAAATTTACATAACTATACAGAGATATACATATCTGAAAATGTTATATATATATATACATATATGTATATATATATTTCAAATTATCTATTACTCATGGTTAAGTTTGTGTAAATAATTTCTCGTTCGCCTGTTGCCAAATTTAAGTCTTTATAAACAAAGCTATATTTCATAAAATAGAAAGAATTTTTAGCTTAATATATTTATTTATATAGGTGTTAGCCCCAATAATCTTTAAAATTTTATTTATGCTTTTTCTATTAGACATAATTAATTAACATCTCACTATTCTTATTTTGCTTGACTAGGACCGGGCCCTCAACGCAAAGTCTACAATCTTGTTTTCCACCCCTTAACCGGACTTTGCATGCTACAAAGTTTTTCAGATCCAACCAAGGTCGTTCTTGGTCTATGTAATGAATCTCAACCATGGAGATACACTCCTGACAACATATTGACACTCAAAGACAAGTCTCTATGCTTAGAGAACACAGGACCGAATGCACCGGTTAAGCTCAGTGAGACGAGTTGCTCGAGCCCAAATTTGTCAAAATGGCAAACCATCTCAGCCTCTAATATGCTCTTAGCTGCGAAGTCTTCCAATAACTCGCTTTGTCTTGACGTGGATAAAGCCAATAACCTCATGGCTAGTAATTGCAAGTGTGTGAAGGGCGAAAACAGCTCGTGTGATCCGATGAGCCAATGGTTTAAGATTGTTAAAGTTAGTAAATAATGAGAGTTGAATATAAGAATTATTCATCTCATACTTAACAATAATTAAGTACCTCATTAAGTTGTAAAACTTCATATATAGATCATATTTATAACAAAACTATTTCTCCCTTGTTCTTGCAATGCAACAAAAACAGAGAAATATTTCTCGCTTGGTATTCCTCAGTTGCACACAATATCGAGCAACACTCTTAATAACTCTCTCGAAACTTTCAAAAGATTCTCTAGACGCCAATTCACATCTTATTTTTATCTATGTTATGTATGTGTAAACTTTTTTTTATAAATTAACCAGAAATTTCGTTTCAAATCAATGCACAAGAACGAAATTCCAGTTAGGCTCAGGGTCAATGTTAATGCTATCGACGAACAACAACGAGGTTCCAAAACACAATTCACTTGCCAAGGAATAGAAATTGAAACATAGAGAGATAGGTGCAATAGAAAGAGGAAAAACAATTATCTTAATCAAAAGGGTTTTCACGCCAATCAGATTTTGAGGCCGGAAAATCTTATCACAGAATCTCAGTTTTCTAGCCAATCAGATTTTTGGGAAATTTTACAATGTGTGAAAATTTGAATAACTATTGTCACACTTAATCATCCGTTCATCACTCCCATAGTCAATAAACATTCACACCGAACACACAAGAGTAGATTCTATTCTGATGGAGGAAGGATTCAAACTTTTCTTGACTTGGAAGAATTGGAGGAATCAAGTGTGAGATTCTTGGATGTATGTGGAATGTCGATCCACGATGAGACGAATGAGATTATCTTCTACAATGGATTCAGGCTTCTCACAATCACGTCTCACCACAACATTACCGCTACTTGAAACAACCACAACCTCCTCCTTACGCGTTGATAGCTCATTGGCTACAACTGCGTGTACTTTGTATTTTTGCAGAGCCTTTGTAGCCTTCTCTATCAAAATCTTCGAGTCTGTCTCAAGCTGGATAAAGATTTCCATATAAATTATCGAAATTTTGAGAATTAATACAAGAGAGAATAGAGAGAGAGACCTTGAATGATATGCAGAAAGCCTTTGGAGCCCAATTTGATCTCAAGATGGAAAGCATTTTAGGCACTTGAGCTAGTCTTATGTCCAAAGGACCAGATCCGGATTCTATTTTGTGCTCTGTCTGGTTTCACCAAATATATAATAAAAATCATTTTTTCAGACAGAAGAATTGTGTAGCCATGGTCATAGGGACATGAAAGACTCTTACCATGCTCGTCCATGGCACATAAAAATCAGATACAGCAGCAGCAAGATAAAACATTAAACATGGACCGATATCTTTCAATGCTGTTGCAATCAACCGCAACATCTGTTTGTAGCCAAAAAATAACCAGAAATATTCACAAAGAGAAACTAATTTCAGTTGCAGCTCTGTTAAAGAAAAGTTCAATTGGTTTCTTGGACAGTTAAGATTACATTATATGCATCAAGACAAAACAACAAAGATAACTAAAGTAGAATGTGTAAGATTCAAGAACCTGAAGATATTCATAAATGGTTGAGAATGGGAGTTTTAGTAAGCGACCTTCTGCTACTGCCTGCAAAGTTATTACACAAATGACTCAAAACAATAAACAAAACNGAGAAACTAATTTCAGTTGCAGCTCTGTTAAAGAAAAGTTCAATTGGTTTCTTGGACAGTTAAGATTACATTATATGCATCAAGACAAAACAACAAAGATAACTAAAGTAGAATGTGTAAGATTCAAGAACCTGAAGATATTCATAAATGGTTGAGAATGGGAGTTTTAGTAAGCGACCTTCTGCTACTGCCTGCAAAGTTATTACACAAATGACTCAAAACAATAAACAAAACCAACAAAAAAAAAAAGCATCAAGTTGATCAGATTTTTGTAAAACAAAACACATACAGCTTGCTGGTCCATAACAGCCATCTTCACAGCCTCAGAATGTGATGCATGAACTGAAAAAGTAAATACAAAAGATGAACAAAGGCTCGTAATTTGTTACCGAACCAGACTGAAACCCGCACTTTACATCCATAACAAGACATAAGATTGATATATCTACAGATTAAGAAAGAGTTTGTAATGAAAAAACCTCGAATGTCTTTCGCATCTGGAAACTCAAAACATTCAAGGAATGGATCATCCGGAAGAGACCGGCAATACGGTTGACAAGTTCCCCTAAAAGATTCACGTAATAAAACCGATATAAAGAATGATCAATTCACTTAATCTTTCAACTACACACAGTTGGAAGATACAAAAAAAAAATTTTAAAAATGTTACCTCCTATAGAGAAATATCACAGCATATCCAGCCTTGACGAAATTCCTTAAATTAAAACCAAATTTGTATTCAAGAATCTTTTTTTCGCGAAGACAACAAAAGTCGCAGCATTTTTGAAAAGAAAAGAAAAACTAAAAAAAACTAAAACTCACTCAGTAGACGCAGCACCTCTATTTCCTGAGCTGAAATTATCGATGTATCTTACACATCGTTGCTCCAATGGAACTGTAGTTCCACCTGAAGTCACACATACAATCCTCTTCCCTCCTGAAATATATGAAAAACAAAAAAAAAACCCTTTAAATCATCAAGAATTCAAAATGGCATATATACATGGCTCCTGATCTCACCTTGCCGCGAAGAATTAAGCTCGATGAATCGATTAAGCTTTGGTACGATCTCCTCTTTGTTCTTCAGAGGTGGAGATGATTCGAAAAACGAACTGATTTCATCTTCCCCTATACCGGAGATCGAACTCATTTTTAGCTTCTACGCAAACACAGAATCACTGAATCATACGCTGGAAAATCGAAGAAACAAATGTGCGGAGCGAGGAAGAACAAACACATATTGGGCTTTTTACAAAACAAAATTGAGATATGTGTGTTCTTTGTCAATGGTTAACAAATTTCCTGCGTTTTTCCCAGGAAATAAAGGAAGAGGGATTTTGAGTTTAACTTACAGGAGTGAAATGAAGGGATTGGTTAACATATACATTACACTAAATAGAGAAATCGGAACAGTGGAGTACCTATATGGAACACGGCGAAGCGAGACAGTGACGATGGAAGAGACGATGAAAGAACACGGAGAATTCAGAATCAATGGTAGAACACGGCGAATTTTACGGCAAGATGAAGATCAGCAACGGAGAGAAGATGGTGGAGAGTCGGCACTCGGCAACACAGATCGGCGGAAGGGAAAGCAAAGGCTAGCAGAGAATTTTAGTCATGTAAAAACGGCACGTGTTCTACTCTATGGATCCTGGAACAGCACGTAGTTAAAATTTTGAATTACGAAAACACCCCTTCGTTCAGATAAACACCTCTTCAAATTCGATCGCCGAGAAGATCGTTTCAATGGGTTTCAATTGCGTTAGATTGACTTGGCCTCTCTACTTAGTGACTGATGAAACTTTCTCTGCTACTATGACTGTGAGACAATCTCTTCGCATGTAGCACCATAAAACAGTCTAATGACTTGAATCCAATTACTAAGATAAATTTAATTAAAAGTTATGATGGCTTTGACGTCATTGTTAGATCATTAACATAAGCAATCAATCCTACGTGTTTGATTTGCTATGGTTTATAAACTTTATCTCATGATTCCAAGCTTTAGTTTGTTTTCCTCCCAAATAACGAAAGAGATTATTAGCCTAATTAAATACCAGAAATTATATCAACTTTACTTCTAAATCATTTCTCTATAAATATCTCTTCAAAATGATTCACCAACACCAAACAAAGAAAACAAAAAAAAACACACCAAAACTTTCTAAATACATTTAACATGAAGGGAACAAAAGAGTCAAGACGCATGTTTTGCTTCATCATATTCTCTTCATTATTCTCCTTCATCACAACGAACATGGCCTATCCTCTCTCTACAAACTCTCGTTGGATCATCGACGAAAAAGGGCAAAGAGTGAAGCTAGCCTGTGTGAATTGGCCATCGCATTTGCAGCCTGTGGTGGCGGAAGGGCTGAGCAAGCAATCAGTAGATGCCGTGGCCAAGAAGATAGTGGCAATGGGATTCAATTGTGTTAGGTTAACTTGGCCACTTGATCTAGCTACAAATGAGACATTGGCTAATAATGTTACTGTGAGACAATCTTTCCAAAGTCTTGGTCTTAATGATGACATTTCTTGTTTCCAAACAAAGAACCCATCCATGATTGATCTTCCTCTCATTGAAGCTTACAAGGTATGATAGTATCTAATTTCTTGGATGTCTTTTATTTAAATAAAATAAAATAATTAACAACTCTAATAATTATAATCCTTACTATTATTGTTTTAATTTATATTACATTGGTATACAAGCTAATTAATTTAGAACAACAACCAAAATATATTTTAAAATTTTTGATTAGTGGTTTATTAGTGTTCTAATGGATCTAATTTTGATATCCGTCCAAAAAATCAAAATTAGAATAAATTTAGATCATATAAAATACACAAAATATAAAGATGGATTTGTGCAAAATTAACGCTTTCATAACAGATTGAATGATTTTATACCGAATCTCGTATCCTGTATTTTATTTTTACCTTAAAAATCACTCAATTCCTCTGAAAACAAAATTCTTCTTTTTTCTTTTTTCTTTTTTTGCAGAATGTGGTTGCTAAGTTGGGAAAGAAAAATGTAATGGTGATATTAGACAACCACGTGACCAGGCCAGGATGGTTCTGTGGCTACAACGACGGCAACGGTTTCTTTGGCGACACTTTCTTTGATCCTGCCACGTGGATTTCCGGTCTGACCAAGATAGCCACGACCTTTAAAGGTACCCTCCAATGTCATTGGCATGAGCCTCAGAAACGAACTTAGAGGACCTAAACAAAACGTCGACGATTGGTTCAAGTACGTATATTTATACGATACTTGTATAAACTATTAGTACTTTTTTTTTTTTGGTTTAATAATTTGAATTGCATTGATAATTTAAGGATTTTCTGCTAAAAAACCATCAAACTTTTTTTTTTTTGCAAGTTCGACACTCACCTCAAAACTGTGCAAGTCAAACCCATCACCTGCTAAATCACCCGCAATATAGTCATCATCTATATCATCGACGTAACACCGTCATCTAATATTAATAAACTAACGGTAGAGTCAACACGACATCGTTTTGAATCAAAATAACTATGTTTATTTTTATCTTGTCGTTTTTATTTGTTCAAAACAACAAAGCTTTCACTTTTATTATTTAGTTTCATTTAATATATTTAAAATATATATATATATATATATATCAAATGTCTTCTTCCTTCTTCCTTCGTCTGTTCTTCCTCCTTCTTCCTTCTTCCTTAGTCTGTTCTTCCTCCTTCGTAATACTTTTTTCCTCCTTTGTATGTTCTTCTTTCTTCATTGACTCTTAATTTCTTTTCAAAATCAAAGTAGATTCAAAACCCTAAAAATATATACAATCCATTTATGTGGATTCGATTTAGAATTGGAGACCTCCCAAGCTACCCATTTGTTCAAAGCTCCATGAACAACATCTTTTTCATTTGGGAGTCCAGAGAGCTACAAATTTAGAGTAATAAATCAACATGAACTACTTCATTATCGCTTCGTTAATATTCCAAACATTCCGAAAAACAGGATTTGGTCTCACTTACCATACGGACAAGATTAAGTGCTTTCTGTCCAGACCCAGCAGAGTCATTCTTCTTCCACAAATGATGCTCTTTCTTCCCAACTTTCTTTATCTCCTTCCTACATTTATAATATCCACAAAAAACGTTTTTATGCTTAAATTATACAATCCCTAAAGATTCAATTTTTATACAAACTCGAAAAATTGGAGAATGGTTCGTGGATTGATGAAATTCCCAGGAATCTCAACGAAACTATTAAACATAAAACTATCCTAGGAATCAAAGATTTGAGAGGCGTCGATGGCTCTGTTCGATTTGAACTGGAGATTACGATGGTGAGTTTCTGTCATTAACGGATCTGTTCGATTTCATCTTGGATTGCTGATGGAGCGGAAGCTTCTAGGGATAGAACTAGAAATCCGTTGATTCCTCAGAATACCGGATAATTAGGGTTTGAGAGTCCTCCTCTCAGGGCTTTCGCAAAAGCTCTAGGGTTTGTGAATACTCTTCACAGTGGTTTAACAAAACCTCTTTCAAATCTTTCGATTAATTAATTCATCAATAACTTCCTACAATATAAGGCTTCAGAAAGCTATTTATAATAAAGCATAAAAACCCTAAAATCCATAAAACTTAAAATAATTATAATTAATTAAATAAAAGATAATAATGAAGATATTTGGAAATTATCCAAATATTTCGCTGCATCAATTGTGTTTCAGACATCAAGAGCTTTGATGCTTTGTTCGAAGAAATCTGAAATCAAACGGTCCATTGGAGATTTTAAGATCTGAGATTGGTGGTTGAACACAATAGCTTGTAACTCTTCTTGGCAACAGAGGAAAGAATCGAGAAGCTTTCGGATGTGTTCGAGAGAAAAGCTTGTTTGCGGAGGCGTTGAGATTGATGAATTTTTCGACGACATGTTTCTCGATCTTCTTCTTTGATTGTTTTTGAAATCTGATTTGGGTTGATTTCATGAAATGGATTTCTCCAAGTTTTTCCTCAAATTGATTTTAATTTTAATTACAATTGTTCTTTACGAGATAAACCTAAGTAAAAAATTTATCCAAATTTTTTTTTTTCAATTCTAATCTCTAATTCATGAAAACTTGAAAATCATGTTGTTTTGTTCATTAAAAACAGCAACATCTGCAACAAAACATGTAGTTTTTTTTCTTCAAAACGATGAGAATTTCGTTAATTATTTAACAGCATTGGACGGTGCAACGCTCGACGATATGACCAAGAGTTATATTGCGGGTGACTTTTGAGGTGGATGGATTGACTTGCACAGTTTTAAAGTGAGTGTCAAACTTGCAAATTTTAATAAGTTGGATAGTTTTTTTTTTGAAGAAAACCCATAATTTAACGGTTACATAAAAGGGAAGGAAAAAAGATTACAAAATATTATTTTTAAGTTCATTTTTCATGTTTGTCCATTCGCTGCATGTGTATCAGTGTATGCATGTGTAATTGTTTTTTCCTAGTTTTTTTTTTATTTTCCTAAAACCTTAGTGGCATTTATTTTTTGGTTAAAGGCATTTAGGTTTTAAAGCTACAACTATATATAATAACCAAATAAAATATAATAAAAATACTTATTTAATTTTATAGCACCAGTCTACAAAAGCCCCAATGATTACTTACTTCGTCTAACCAAAACAAAAATGAAATAATGTGTTGTAATTTTAGAAATTGTTATTTAATTCCTTCGTATTAAAAATTATTAGACATATCAATGATTAAATGGGCACATATTAGTTTTTGAGACATCTATATATTTTTCTAATGATTAAGAAAAGAATAACATTTATTTTTGATTTGTCCTCTTACGTGTAGGTACATGCAACAAGGGGCCGAAGCAGTCCACGAAGCAAACTCTAAGAGCAGCTCCATCGAAAGTTTTTTTAGTAGGTTTCTAGTGAGTTTTTTAATATTAAAATAATAAAAAGTAACTGAGAGAAGTATAAACGTTTCTAAAAGTTATCCACAAAAAAAACGGTTCTAATGAGTTTTAAAAAACTCACATGACACTTATACAATTGTGATTGAGTAAGATTTTTTTATTTAATTATATTACAAATATTAATATTTAATTTCTAAGATACTCAAATGGTATCTTGATGGAGTGCTCTAATGTACTTGTAATCCTTTTTGGCCTCAGCTACGACGCCGACCTCTCAAAATAATTGATTTATTTATTTAGGTGTTACCTGCCATAATTAAAAAAACATAATATAATTTATTTATATGCTTGTTTAATTAATTGACGTCTCACTTTTGGTTAATTAACTTGGTTTACCAGGACCGGACCCTCAACACAAAGTCTACACTCTTGTTTTCCACCCCTTAACCGGACTTTGCATGCTACAAAGTTTCTCAGATCCAACCAAGGTCGTTCTTGGTCTATGTAATGAATCTCAACCATGGAGCTACACTTCTGACAACACTCTGACACTCAAAGACAAGTCTCTATGTTTAGAAAATACCGGACCAAATGCGCCGGTTAAGCTCGGTAATACGAGTTGTTCGAGTCCTAATTTATCGAAATGGCAAACCATATCAGCCTCTAAAATGCTCGTAGCTGCAAAGTCAACCAACAACTCCCTTTTTCTTGACGTGGATAAAGCCAATAACCTCATGGCTAGTAACTGCAAGTGTGTGAAGGGCGAAAATAGCTCGTGTGATCCGATGAGCCAATGGTTTAAGATTGTTAAAGTTAGTAAATAATGAGAGTTGCATATAAACTATTCATCTCTTATTTAAAATAACAATAAGTATTTAAATAACAATAAGTACATAAGTTGTAAACCATAATAAATAGATCATATTTATTACATAACTATGTTCTCTCTTTGTTCTTGAAATGCAACAAAAACAGAGACCAATGGGAAGAGTCTTCTTCATCTCTGTCTTTCTTCATCTCTTCATCATCATCAACGTCACTTTCGCTTTCCCTCTCTCCACCAACTCACGATGGATCGTCGACGACGGCAACGAAGGTCAGCGCGTGAAGCTCACGTGCATCAACTGGCCGGCGCATCTTGAAACCGCGGTGGCTGAAGGATTGAGCAAGCAGCCTATGGATTCGATCGCCGAGAAGATCGTTTCAATGGGTTTCAATTGTGTTAGATTGACTTGGCCTCTCTACTTAGTGACTGATGAAACTTTCTCTGCTACTATGACTGTGAGACAATCTCTTCGCATGTTTGGTCTTTTTGAAGCTGTTTCTGGTTTTCAAGCTCAAAATCCTTTGATTCTTGATCTTACCCTTATCAAAGCTTTTCAGGTAATAAAATTGATTTAAGTTTTGACCTTTTCAGAATTTTCCCAGAAAGAGGTTGACTTTTGTTTCCTTCTTCTTGACCCCAGAATAGTCCAGAAAATTTGAGAAATATTTTTTTTTTTCTTTTCCTATGATCCTTGAATTTTATGCAGGAAAAAATCTTAGTTTGTGATCTATCTCTGAACTTTGAGATTGTTTTTAGTCAACTCTATGAGGTTTGAGTTTTAAATGTTTTCTTTTGAACATTTCCTTAGGATGTTTGTCCTAGGCTCCTAGCCTAGGCATGGATATTCCGGTAATTGGTTTGGGTCCGTGATAGGTTTTTTAAGTTATGGATATTTCAGATATAAGGGTTAGTATTATAGAATTTTGGTGTCGGTTCGGTTTGGTATCCTCTCGATTCAAATACTTAAATGTAAAATCGGCTAAATAAATTTTGGATTCGGTTTGGTTCGATTACTTTTACCCGAACTATCCGAAAATACCGGATAATCCTTGAATTTTTGCAGGAAAAGTCTTAGTTTGTGATCTATCTCTAAAGTTTGTGGTTTGGTTTTCGTTTTCTTGGTCAACTCTTTGAAGTTTGAATTTAAAAGTCTTCTTTTAAACATTTTCCTAGAATGTTTTCCCCCAAAAAAAAAAAAACATAACATTTTTCCTAGAAAATTCAGAGATTTTTTCTTGTTGGGTTGTTTATGTAGCTTCGTTAAGTCTTCACTAAATTATTCACTAAATCAAGAATAATCAGTTTGGGTTTCAAGCTTAAGAAAGATGCGAATTTTATTGTTCTTCTTAAAACAGGAAGTAGTCACTTGTCTTGAGAATCATAGAGTAATGGTGATCTTAGACAATCACATAAGCCAACCTGGTTGGTGTTGCAATGACAACGATGGAAATGGATTTTTCGGCGATAAACATTTTGACCCTAATCTTTGGATCAAAGGGCTAAAGAAAATGGCATCATTGTTTTCTGTTTCATCAAATGTGGTTGGTATGAGTCTAAGGAATGAGCTTAGAGGTCCAAAACAGAACATTAAAGATTGGTATAAGTATATGAGCAAAGGCGCTGAAGCGGTCCATGCAGTGAATCCAAACGTTCTTGTCATTGTCTCGGGTTTAAACTACGATACTGACTTATCGTTTCTAAGAGACAAACCTTTTCAAGTTAGCTTCAGGAGGAAACTTGTTTTTGAGAGACATTGGTATGGATATTGGAGTTCTTGGGAAGGAGATACCTTAAGCAAGATTTGCGGGAGAGAAACGGAAAAGATGATGAACATGTCGGGGTTTCTACTCGAAAAAGAGATACCGTTGTTCGTAAGCGAGTTTGGAGTTGATCAAAGAGGGAGTAATGAGAATGATAATGTGTTTTTAAGTTGTTTTATGGCCTTAGCAGCTGATCTTGATCTAGATTGGGCATTATGGGTACTTGCAGGAAGCTATTACATAAGAGATAAAAATATTGATTCAGATGAAAGTTATGGAGTCTTAGATTGGAGTTGGTCAAGCATTAGAAATTTAACCACTTTGCAGAAGATTACTACAATTCAGTCTCCTTTTCAAGGTACATAACTTGTTTTCCAAACTTACTATTTTTGTTATTTTTATTTCTTGATTAATTACAACTTTGAAATATTTTAGGACCAGGTCTAATGGAAACTCATCAGCAGTCAAAGAAAATAATGTTTCATCCTTCGAGTGGACTTTGCATCGTAAGAGATTCATTGTTTCAACTAAAGCTTGGATCTTGCGATGAATCAGAAAGCTGGAGACTTTCTTCTCATCAAGTTTTATCAGTAGCAGCAAAAGAAGAACAAAGCTTCTGCTTAAAAGCTGATGAGAAACATAAGTCTGTGTTTTTATCTGAGTCTGAGTGTTCAAAATGGAAACTTTTTTCTGAATCAAAGTTGCAACTCTCGTCAGTAACAAAGAATGGAGGAGACTCTGTTTGTTTAGATGTGGATTTGGACAGTAACAAGATTGTGACAAGAAGATGCAAATGTTTAGAAGCAAACACGAGTTGCGATCCAACGAGCCAGTGGTTTAAGCTTGTTACTAGCACGAGAAGCCGGTCGACTAAACCAAAACCTTTTCTTGAAATTAGTCCATACTCGAATATATCTCTTCCGAAACCTCTATCAGTCTAATAAGGCATTAGAGGACAGTTCCAATATGATCAGTTACATGTAAAATTCCTATAAGATCATACTAATTAATAAGTTTTTCCAATTCACAGTAGCCTATGGATTACAATTCTGGCTTTGTGTAGCATTTTATTGCATTACACATAATAAACACACTGTACATTTTACTGACAAAGATTATATAAGTGCCTAATCTACTTTAGGTAGAACGAAGGGTGAAGAAGATCTTACATTAGCCATATTAAAACAAATATTAAACTTCTATGTAACAATTTAGCTGTGTTTTTTTTCACTTATTTTATGAGTCTTGCTTCTTGTCCTCTTGAGATCTCGGCGTGATCCTGACCTTAAGACCATGTTTCATATACAAAGTTGTCGTTACTCGCGGAATCACAACATGATTTTCATCAACCTTGATTGAGTAATTCATCAAGATCGAAGCAGCCACCATTTTCATCTGCAAGTATGCAAATGTTTTCCCTAAACAAAGCCTTGGACCGGCATTGAACACGACGTATTTAAACTGATCATCACTCACATATTGTCCTCCTTGTATCCATCTCTCTGGTTTGAACATTTCACAGTCTTTTCCCCAAATCGATTCCATTCTTCCCATCGCATAGATCGAGAAGTAAACTCGTGAATCCTTTGGCAAGAAAGTCCCATCCGGAAACATGTCTTCTTGAGTGGCTTGTTTCATTTCCATTGGAATTGGTGGATAGAGTCTAAGAGATTCCGATAATGACGCTTGTAGATAAACCATATCGTTTAGTTCTTTGACTGTGAAGTGACCAAAAGTTTCAAGATTGTTGTTGTTGTTCTTCTCTCTTTGGCTCAAGATTTCTCTGATTTCACTAAGGATCTTGGTTTCGACTTGAGGGTGTTTTGTTATCAACCAGAAGAACCAAGTAAGCGCCACAGAACTCGTGTCTCGTCCCGCTAAGATAAAACTTGTGCAAAACTGTCTGAAAAACTTGACGGTAAATCGATCATCTTCATCGCCTCTTTTGTGGCTTTCGATCTGGATTAGCCTCGAGAGGACATCAGATTTGTTATTCGCTAATGTTCCTTCGTGTTTAAGCATTGCGATTCGGTCCAAAACCATCTTGTCGATAAAGCTGTGAACCGTCCCAACCGCTTTCCTCAACCCTTTCTCATACCCTATATCGAAAAACTTCATAGGTTTCCACAAAAACGGTGGAATCATGAACCGAAACAGAGTAGACTCTGTTGCTTCTTCAAAAGCTTTAGCGAATGGAACTTGAGGAAGATCATCATCCAAAGTCCCCGGATCATCGCCTAAACCAGCGATACAGATATTATCAAACGTTAACCGTAAAAGAATCTCTTGAAGATCAAAAGCTTCTTGTGACTTTGAGAAACTCTCCATCACTTTCAAAAGCTTCCTCTGTATCAAATCTCTAGTCGTCTGAAAAGAATGATCCACGAATCGAGTCGAATGCATCTCAGTTATGATAATCCTTCTCTGTTCTTTCCAAGATTCATCATCCGCATTGAAAATACCATCTTCAAGCAAATCGCGGAATCTTTCTTTATAAAACTCTCCTTTTGGGAAGTTCTTGAAATTGGTTTTGAGCATGTATTCGATATTTGCGGGAACACTAGTCATGGCTCCAAAAGATCCACTAAACCAGATCCCTTGGTAAGGAAACGTTCCTCGGCTGTTCGTTAAACAGCGTGTGACCCATCCGAAGATATCGTGAATATGAAGGAAAAACTCAGGAGTGATCCCAAACACTGGCCATTGTATTGGTCCGCCTTTGTTGGCTAGCTTGGCTTGCAAGCAACGGAAAAGGAATAACCCTAACAACGCAATTAATACATCTTGAATACAAAGATGAGCAGAGATGCGATCTATCAATGACATTATAGAGTTTTCATCAGACATTTTTGTGTAAGTTTTTTTTATGAGTGACTCTGTTTTGTAGTACTATAAACATGGAAAATATTCGCTTTCAAGGGTTTTGAAGTTTATGTTTGGTCGTAAAGATATGTAAATCGAAAATTCAAAGAAAGGATTTGTCATGCGTTTGGTGCTTTTTGTTGCTTTTTGTTGCTTAAGAATTCGATGTTTTCTTGTTGTACACGAAAAGTTATGTTTGGGGTTGAAAATGCAAATTGTATGTTTGTTGGGAGTGCCGTAAGAAATACGAAGATTGAAGCTCTAGTAATGCAACATATGCATGTTAAATCTTAAATCTTTTTTTTTTTGATAAAAAATCTTAAATCTTTTTAAGTGAGCAACTCAGAAACAAAATTAATTATATTAATTAGATTTCATTTGCTCTGGATAAGTTTATAATTTTATAACCAAATTAATCCTTTTATTATAAAAGATTAACAACTTAATCCTTATAAATTCGATTTTAGTTTTCTTTTTTTCTTTTGTGCAGTTCTGTTGGAATATTCGATTCCATCTTTTTGATATACAAAGAGAATTACTTAGTAAGTTTGGTCTCAAAAATTAGACTAATTCATTTCACGATAATCATGAACAGAGAATGTCACTGTGCAAGACTATAATAAAGTCTTATTTCACAGAATTAGCCAAATTGGGATTTTTTTCCTTTTACAACTATAGCACAATTTTAATTCGGTTAAAAACTTTTCCGAAAGTGGGCCATTTAACTAAAAATTGTGCCTAAAAACTTACCAAAATGCCCTCTGTTGGTGCTAGAAATTAAGTCACTGACAGATTTAATGACTGTAATAAAGTTTTATTTGTCAAAATTAGCAAAATTGGGAATTTTCTGTTACAGTTATAGCACAATTTTAATACACTTAAACTATTCCGAGAGTCGTCGACTGGGCCATTTAACTAAAAATTGGGCCAAATTTTTACTGAAAGTCCTAATGTTGGAAAATAAACGGGCCTCGTATATTCCAAAGTTTTATTTATTCAATTTGTATGCTCCATTGTTATTTAAGCATAGATCTAACAGGCTAAGATCGAACTATCACAAACAAAAAAAAATCAAAACAAAGATTTATTGTTATACTGTAGTTAACAAATAGAAAAAAAAAATTTAAGATGATTCATAAATATACCAGAAGACAGGTAACACTGTGAAAATAGTAAAATAAACACAGAGCTGTTAAATTCTGGCCAGGTTAATATTTGCTCCGGAAACTTGAACATCTCTCACTTTTAATATCTAAGAGAGTTCACCATTATGAAGCAATTACAAATTTTTTTTTATAAAAAAACTCGAATTAAAAACAAATTTCAGATCTAATTTGTGAAAAAAGATTCGAAATTTCTCAACACGATTAATCGATGGAGACAAAAGACGCCATCGGATCTGAGGTTTGTAAATTCGAACGAATCCGAATTACAATCCTATCGATCGGATTGAAGATTTGATTATACGCTTCCGGTGACACGCCCTTCAAGGTAATTCAATCCCAGACGAAGAGCGCAACGCCTTTCGAAAGCGATCTCTATAAAGATAACAAAATTTGAAATCAAACGATATCTATGAAAAAAGATGAAGATTGTGCTGACGGCTATTGAGATTAACTGAGATTTAAAGAGTTAGGGCTTAGAGGATCTTGCTGCTTTTATAGAGAGCGATAGGACGACGAACGGTAGGTCAAATTAAATGGAAACATCACTAATGGGCCTTTCACTAAAGGCCCATATTGTTTTGTGGACTGTATAATCAACTTTTTGGTCAAATTTGGATCACTATTGTACATGTCTTAAGTTGGGTCAGAGTTGTCTCGTTAAAGAACATACCGAAAGTGAAATATACATACATTACGGAGAAAACAAATGTCTTTTTTCTTATGAAAAAAATATAAAACAAATACTCCAACTATATACTTCTAGTTGGATTTCAATAATTACAAACCCATTAAATATAAGAAATGTATTTAACTAAGTATTTGAAGAGATTTTTTGAGTTAAAATGACAACTATATGTTATTGAAATATGAATTTTGAAATATTTTTATAAATCTAGTGTTATTAGATTAAAGATTTTAAAATATACAATTAAATTTATTGTTATTGAAACTATTTTAAAAATTAAATTTGAAACTGTTATGTGAGATTTCAGAAAGAAATTTAGTTAAATAAAATATAAATATCAAAATCATATGGTTTTAGCTAAAAATTCGAAAATTTATAACAAAATTCATAATTCACCAAAATTTATTAAAATCTATCTTAAAATTCATTAAAACGCATATCACTTTAAATTCTTAATCCAATACCCTCTAAAAATTAATTACTGTAAAATAATTGCTACAGCATTCAAACTTAAAATAAAATTATTCTTTAATATGAACAAAAAATGTGATACAGACTGTAAATTTTAAATGGACCTTGTCTTATCTACAACCCTTAAAACCTGGTAAAATAATGTTTTATAGTAAAACTTTTTTCTTTACCGGTCACATCCTTTCAATCAATACCCTAGGAATGATTTTTCAATGTTAATTGAACTTTAATATTTCATAATCCTTTTTAAAAATAAAAGACTAAAAATTTAAACTTAAAGACATCTTAACATCAGAAGATTAAAGTTGTAGTCAACAATCACTATCAACTCTGCCATGACCCAAGTACGGTGGATAATTATCCACGTGTCAGTGCCCCATGAATCAGAGGGAGATGCAGAATGTGATCATCACTAGCACAGAGTCCTCTATTGTCCCTTTCACAGGTCACTGAATAAGACAGCTAACAATACAACAAAGATAGTATTGCCTGAAAAAGAACTCTTAGCCTAGGTCAACCCAAATCTAGTCTCAGATCCATTTATCTCTATGTCAATAAAAACATAAGAACTTAATTCCAAAATATTATATTTTCTAGGGAAAAAAATAAGCTCTAAAGCTGTGTGACTTTTTAGAACTTTGCATGAGAAACTAATACATGTTCATTGCCAAAAGAGAAGTTTAGATTGGGACAAGAAAAAAAAAAGTAAGTAGAAAAATCTAAGCAAAATCATGTCTACTTACACTTTTTATATCTTATGAATTATATAATACAAACAACACCTAGAAAGATGTTTCTCCTTCCACGGTGATACTCCGGCCACCGTCTACGCTACCGCCGGAAAATCCATCTTCTTGACCGTTGTCATGGTCACTGCCACATCATGATCCACTCACAGAGTGATCTTGACCGTCCATTTGCTCAAGATGACTATGATCGAGTCTGGTGCAGCCGTTGATGTTGATAGAGACGGGTTCTGTTAGCTGCTTCCCGTCTCGTGGGGGCGAGAAGACCACCGGAAGATAAAGCTCTGCCTCGCACGGAAACTTTGAGCTCTTGAAGTGTTCCTTTAGATCCTCCACGCCCTATTATTGACGATCAAAAGTAACAAAATAAACACATTAATTGTGACCAAATTATCAAATTTATCATTAAGTTAAAAAACTCGAGTATATTCGAGTACACATTGGTGCCTTTGTAGAATAGCTTGAGGGTTAAAACTCGAGTATATCGTGTGTTTGTAGTTTGCGATTTCAAAATACTAATGTGTATTATAAATACCTGAACTCTCGCATATGTGACTTGGCAAATCTTACGCGAATTAAAAACCTCCCAAGTTTGAAGATGTAACGCCTTGTAAAGCCTCCAAGCTGCTTCAGGAGACGTCATGTTCACAAACCCATAACCAACATTGCACTTGTTGCTAATACCACAACAAAGAAAGTAATTATGATTATAGTTATAACTATAACCGATACTATATAGTTAATTAATGTTTTATTACTTGAAATCCATTGGGAGATACACGAAATCATAAGAAGAAAAGGGCTGATGATGAGTCTCATGTTCATCGTGCTCCTCAGTGATAGCTTCATTGATGTGAATGCAGTGATTGTCAAGCATATTCAACAGCAGCTTTTGACTATATAAAACAAAAATATCGAACCTTAGAAAAAGTTACATGGAATATCATAAACAAATACCTAAAAGAATCTAAAATATAAGAGCATCCGGGAAAATGATAGTCAAGTAATGCATAATCAAACAAGAAGATAATTAAAAGCTTGATGGAACATAACATTGGAGAATTTTATCTAGAATATAAATCTTTGAATATATAATCAGCATCTTAATTAGCACACGAATCCATGTGAATATTTTAATAAAAGATCTAAATCTTTAACCATTTTAGAATTTGAAAAAGCTTCAAACTACAAATCCATATAAATATTTTGTTGAAAGATATGTCTTTAAACCATCCTAGTTTACTAGAGAATAATTAAAAAAAAACCTTATAATACTAAATAAATTAGATTACAAAACCGAACCTGTACTTGTTTGGTATGTTCTTGATCATCAACGTGGTACGCTGATCTCTACAACTCGGATTTTCCATGGTTTCTTCACTTATAAGAAACTTACTTAGTTCCATGTTCTTCATCTGTCGTTTCTTCCCCCACTTAGCCACGTTCTTGCTTTTTATTTCCACGCATTCAGAATCCGCTCCTCGGGTCTTTATCTTATTATTGCCATCATCAATGATACACAACGAACGCATAGAAGATTCAACAACAACTTCATTAGTAGGGCTCACATTTTTGTTTACATCTTTCATGAGACATTGCCTCAAAGGAGGAGTAAGAATTTGTGGCGGTTGAAACGGTAGCTGCGGTTGCCTAGATAACCTAAACTTGTTCTTAAGTCCACCTGGTCTGCTAAATTCAATCACAATTTGCGTCCCACTGATCTCTGCACCATTCATAACATCAAACGCTTTCGCTGAATCTCTTATATCATAAAACTCCACGAACCTTTGATGTTTCTTGTGCGGAGTCTCTCTCAATTCTTTAATCGGACCTGTAACATTTAAGTGTTCACACATAAACAAATGGTCTAATATTGTCTATATTCAAAAGCTTAAACATAAACGTGGCTAAGTGGGGGATTAATATTGTGATTAGCATGGCCTAACATATTTATAGTCTTTGAAAAATGTTTTAATTCCTGACATATCCACAAATCGAGGAAACAAACTCAATCTAATAATAAATCAAATCAAGACATAGAAATTTGTAAAAAACAATACCGTAAACATGGAAAATCTGTCTGAGAGCAATGGAAGAGACCTCAGGGTCTAAGTTGAATATCACCAACGTTCCTTGGTTACAACCGCCGGGAACGGCACTTGTAGCCGGAACTACGAACTGAGCCCACACAGGTCTACCGGAAACAAACCCACGCGCCGTTGACGAAGAAGACGGTGAGTTCCAAACGCTTCCAACGCTTCCACCGCCACTGCTGCCGCCGAGTCTGGCTTGTTGTTGCATGTGTCTACCACAAACCTCACGAACCGCTCTTTTGGCGTCGCGGAGATCGTAGAAATGGACGGTCACGATTCCTTCTGAGATTCTTTCCATTTGAACGCCACGCACGTCGCCGAATATCTCCAAGTCACGTCTCACCGTCGACTCGGTGACGTCACGCGGTACGGATATCAACGAGAGTGATCGCGTCGGAGAGTTCGACGGCAGAGGAAGCCGCTGAGCTGCCGAAACGCCGTTAAAACAAGGACGCGGTGGTGGTGGTGGTTGTGGTGGAGGAGAAAACATAATCTGATGTGGTGGGAGATTAAAGAACGGGAAAACTCTTGGCTCTACAGGAGATAATCCGTACGACGACGGAGGCGGCGGAGGAGTGAACGGAAAGTAAAAAGGGGAAGAGATGGGGTTTAGTGGTACAAACTCTTGAGCACAAGGGTCTAAGTTTCCGGCGAACGGTAAAGCTCTAGAGTGTTCCATTCAAAATGATTTTTTTTTCTTGCGGGAGTAATGATTTTTCCCGGCGAATGTGAAGTTCTCTTGATCCTGTGAGAGAGATATTGTAATGTCGTCTCTCTTACTCTACAGACAAGACAGTGGAAGAGAACAAATGTTTATTTTTTTAATTTTTAAATTTTGTTTTGGTTAAATTTTTTGTTTATGTCTTCCCAATTTGTATGCATTTAAGTTTCTTGAAAATGACTGTTTTTGTTTTAAATAGAATTATTATTATTATCCTTTTGTGGAGTTTACGTTAATAGCCCTATGCACTTTCTTTTTGTAGGTTTGGGTTCTTGGTTTTACGAGGTAATCTATATAGATTAAAGTTCCTACACGATATAAATACACAGTACGTGGAAAATGTCCACCTCCCTATGATAAGTGATTAAGGGGTTAAACAGAAACCGACTTGCATAATATCTGCATTATATAGAAATTAATTTTGTACGAGATAATATTAAATCATTTTAAACAGTGATTACAAACGCAAATATTAAAAGAATACTACTGAAAATTTTCAAATTTATATGAAACTTAAAACAAACATATAATATAATACACATGTCCTTTTCTTATACATTTGTTATATAACGTACGTCCGCTCCAGTTTCAAAAATAACAAAAAACATATATATATATA
>VBRH01000792.1:21106-31256 GCA_014578085.1 Cardamine resedifolia | reverse complement strand
AAAAAAATTCACATTGGTTAGTAGGATAACAAATTAAAACCTTATGAAACATAAAATCACCAAATAGAAATTAATTAGAGCTGTGTCAAAATCAAATCCGCATAAACCTTTTTTTGGGGGTCAAAATCCGAATAAACCTTTAGGTATGATTCACTACAAAAAGTAGCTTAGAGTTTTGTGGCATTAATAAAGACTTGATTTGTTTTTTTCCCCTATATGATGTGAGACTAAAATAAAATAAAATTAAACCGCCTTTTAGACAAAAATATGCACGAAAATATGGCTAATATATACTATACTAATACGGTTTGCATTCAATTAAGACATTTCCATTATATCCCAATTGTGGTTTTTTTTTTTGGGTCCATTTGTATGTTTCTTTTCTCTTTTGCTCAGTTTGCCGTCACATGGCAAGTATTAGTATCTTTGGTAGGTCGAAGCAATTGAGAGAAGTTGTGCTCAAATTAACAAGTCTACAAAAGTTCTTTAAGAAAAAAAAAAACAAGTATTTTTTTTTCAAATATTCTCATTAATCAAAGTTTAAAAGAGAAAATAGTACATATGGTTAAAATAAGCTAACCAATAGATACACCACTAGATATCGAAAGATAAAAGACTCAAAAATTTATGAACCTAAAAAAAAACACATTTAATCTCGTCTACATATGAAAAAATCATAAGATTATGAAGTAAACATAGTTATTATGTTATATTTACGCTTAACTCGATAATGATAAGCTCATTTAGTCATAAAATTTCTTGAAAGAAAACATATTCACGCATACCAAAAGGGGCTATGTTAATAAATCAATCAACAAAAAAAATTGTCAAAGGAAGAGAAAATCATACATTTAGATCGAAAAAATTTACACCCAGAGCAACGTATGATGTACCAAAACATAAACGAAAAATAACCGAATCTTGCGAAAAAGAATGGAAGAGTCGGCAAGAAATAATGGTTCTACAAAAATTACTGGATAGAAGTAGTACACGGCACAAAAGCTGAACTTAAAGATTTGAATGTATGTAGATTTTATAAGGATTTTAATTTGGTTCCCTCCTATCTAATGTGATACTTTAAAAAAAAAAATACCAAGACTTTTACCAAAATCTTTAAATATAGATTAACAGAAAAGAATATGTATTTTCAATTTTTAATTATTACTTTTGATGGTATTTAGTGGAAGCAGATATAACTATAAAGGTATTTTGATTTGATTCAAACTTTGAGCAAAATTAAGATACATAATTTAAAATAAAATGTGATAACATTAGTGAAATCAATATATGTATATCTTGTCTGTGCATGTTTTTCATTTGGATAAAAAAAATTGAAATATTTCATACTTTCAATCTGTATTTACAATGTATGTATGTCTAAAACTCTAAAACATTTAAGGTCGGAAATAGTTAGCTAGAGACTTAACTCTTAAGGATACTTCTTTCGGCTAGTCCAAGGTTACACTACACATGCATTCTCAAGACCACTAAAATGCATTCTTATTATAATTACAAAAAGGTTTAATGATAGAAGAATCGAGGATCTTAAAAAGCAATCGTTTTTTTTTATAGTAATATATAATGTAGTGGATATCAGAATAATGAAGAAAGTGTTGTTAAACACGAAGTAGTGACCAAACGCACGTGCACATGAAAACCTCGGTTCGAGAAGAAGACTCCCCAAAACCAACGACCAAAAACCATAATCTTGGTTTTCGTTTTCTATTTTTTCTCGGACGAAATTATATTTACCACTTCTTGCTTACCACGTTTGCTTCCCTTTATCGCATTTTCTAAAACTAAAACGTATATCATCTTTCTCATTCTTTTTAGATTCGATGTAGCATTTTGCTTAATTAAGTTTAGTTTTTACTTTTGATCTTTCGATAATCAATTTCATTACATATAAACATATTACTTTTATTTATTTTTTTGATTAAAAAAACATCTTACTTAACAATTTTAAACATTAGTTTATTCTATCAAATTTAAATTACACATACAAAATGTAAGACAAAGACAACCAAACCAAACTCTAACCGAACAAAATTTCAATAAACCAAACCAAAATGATTTCGGTTAGAGTAACAATTGGAAGTTACAAAGTAAACCATCTTTAGATTTGTGGCTCTAAGTCTTGGAAATTGTATCCAAATCTTTCAAGTTAGTGAAGCAAGATTTGTATCTTTGAGCAAGACCAAACATCCCAAGAGTGCCTCCAGTGTGAAGCATCACTACAATGCTCGATTTCTCATCCTGCACAAGCTCTGTTGCTGTCTCCCAACCAGCTAAAGTATACATTGGATCCACTAAAACTCCTGTCTCCTGCGCAATTTTTCGACACATCTCTACTTCTCCTTCCAAGATCTTCCCAAATCTGCAAAGAACAAAAGGACATAGATAATAGATTGAAGAACAATCAATCAACCCACTATAAAGCTTCAAACTTGGAGTGAAGAAGATCATTTTTAGTAATATGTATCTTCAATTTTAAAAGAACTTGCACAGTTGCACACATACTTTCTCGGGTGTTGACGATCTACCCATTTGATCATATGATTGCTGCAGAAGACCGAGGCATGAAACTGCCTTGTAAACTCTGCTATCAAGCGATCTTCATGTCTTTTGTAATTTTCGAGTGTATCAGCTAGCATCACTGCATTGATCTCCCATGGAAGCCTGAGAAGAATTTTAAGTGAGCTGGTAAGCATGATGCTAGAAGCTTCGAGGAAAAGAAACATAAACAAAGAGTATTGATAAATCTTGTGAACAAAGCCTAACCCTAAAGACACAGCTGCAATTCCTAAACCCACAGCAGTTGTTCCAGTACCAGCATCAACTACAAATTTGACAGGCCTCTTCTTCCCAAGTAAATGATCTTGTGACAAGTACTGTACTAGCCGAAACATACCTGCGTAGTGAGAAACTACATGTTAACATTTACGCATAAACGATAATCTTGGTCAGCTCTTCCACATTGATTTGGTTCACTACCTAAATTATATGAAAAATCAATCTTTACCGAGTAATGCAAGAGCATCTCCAGCGCCTTCATTGACAATCAAAACCTTTCTAGGAGAAGTTCTAGAACTAGAAAAATCATCCATTCTTGCAACATCCTTAACCTCAAGACCTTCAACAATGTCTTTAGCCCATAAGACAGAACCGTCTTCCCCAGAAACCATATCCGCGTAAGTTCTCAGCATTTCCTCTCTATTCGCATACCTCGATCTTGGAACATACTGAACATTTCCATACATAGTTGAAACAAGGTTATAACCTGTCAAAACCTCGGGCTGTTCTCCACGTAGTAGCAAATGTGATCTAAGACCTCTCTCGGCACACGAAACAGCTGCAAGATACAAGCAAATGATTTCCATTTCAATCAAAAACCTAATTCGGTTTAATTCTCTAAAAATTAAAACTTTTTACCAACTGCAGCTGTATGTGCACTTTGACAACCTCCACACGTAACCTATATTACAAGAAAAGTTCTAATCTTTAACCCTTCTCCAAAGAACCCAATTGAGAAATATATTGTAAGACTCCTAATTCTCACCAAATCAGTGACTTTATGATCTTGAAGAAGTGGTAATAAAGCATCAAGCTTTCTAGCTTTGTTACCATTCACAAGAGGATGTAAAAGATCATCTCTTAGTATGTAAAAAGACGATTCTTGCTTTGACTTCAACATTTCATCTCCGAGATGTGGACGAGTGTTGTCAAAGAAGGAGAATTTTTCGATTCCTTTAGCAGAAGAAACACTAATTTGCTGAATTGAGGTTGCAGGACTCTGTAATCTCCATTTTCTATCAAGTAATTTGGATATAAACTCTCGTGAATCGAGCTTGGAAATGGGAATTCCCTGAAATTGATTTAAGAAACTGAATCAGCAAAAACCTATGAATATTCATTCTGCAGTTGCAATTTCAAATGGGTATTCTCAGAAGTGACAAAAAATGAATTTTTTTTTTGGGGGTCTTTTTAACGACGCAGAAGAAAACAGATAATAAAACCTGAGTATTGGAGTGAAAGTGATGAAGATTTGATTTGCCATTCACCGTGAAAAAGGTTGACCGTTGGACTTTCATTGACGGCTTCTCTGCAAATTCTTCTATCGGCTAAAGGAGGAGTTATGGAGAAATGCATCCACGCGCGTCTAATTTCACAAGTTTTAGGACGTGAAGAATACGCGCTTGTTCACACGTGTCTGGGCCAGGTCTGTGAAAGCGCACGGCCCATCTTTTGTGGGCTATCTTGTATAGAGATGGATCTACATCCCCTTATCTTGTATAGAGATGGATTACAATATATCGAAATAGTAAAAAATAGATGGCTTATATTGTTGAACACATAACCAATATTAGTTCTTGTAAATAATTCAATATTTTGTGTATTTTTTTTTCGTGTATGTTAACCATATAAATAATTCAATATTTTGTGTAGTTTTTAACATATTAAAGTAGTTTTGATGTGTATTCATGTGATGGACAATACTTAGGGGTGTTATTGGTTATGTGTTTTTTAAAGAGTTATAAGTTTTTAAGATTTTGGTGTTATTAAATCTTGAATTACAAATACTCTAGTAAAGTTAGGTATTATTGGTTCAATATTTATAAAAAGTTGTTAAAAGTCATGCGTTATTGGACTAATAAAAACTTTAACTAACTTTCATATTATACTAAAGTTTATTAAAGTTTAGTGTTATTGGTTGATTGATTTTAAAATTTTTTGTTCATCTGAAATAACTTTTAAATATTTTCAAAAATATTACATATAAGAGTGATATTTTCAGAGACTTTTGGTAAAAATATGTGAAATGTTTTAAATAATCTCTAAAAATTTATTAAATTCATCAATCCTAATAATCATGAAAATTATCAATAAATCTCAATTCAATAACACCCCCTAAGGGATACTAGTGTAGCTTACAATGATTTTTTAACATTATAAAAATTCATTGTTTCTAATTTATTTTAGTGTCATTTAGGGGGATGTATTGAAATTAATATTTGAAAGGATTTGAGTTTTAATGAGTTTTGAGATGATTTGGTGAATTTTGATGATTTAGGAAATTTGTTATTAAAATTTTCTGAAATCTCACCTTAAACATGAGATTTTGATTTTTGTATTTTTAACTAAGAAATCCCCTCGAATCAAATCTAAAATTTTAAAATCTAATTCTTATAATATTTTCAATAACAGTATATTTGATTAACCATTTTAAAATCACTAATCCAATAACATTGGATTTTAAAACATTTTTTAAAATTCATGTTTCAATAACATTGAATATATCATTTTAACTCAAATCCTTTCAAATAATCAGTCCAATACCCCATATTTATAATCCTAATTAATTCCTGATTTGAAACGCATTCGGCAGACAACAACACATGTGTGTTTAGACACTTTTCACGATTATTGATAGCATCAATGTTTATGATAAGAGCAGAGACCTAATTAACCTCGATTGCTTACCATGCATAAAATTTCATGTTGTAACGATTTGACCGGGCTTAAAGAAAAAAATATATACTTTTGATCAAATATTGAATAGGTTTATAGCATCCCGACTTTTTCGATTTACTCCAACAAGGGACGATTAAAATACTTAATACACATCTACAACATAAAATATCAAACAAATACTCATTACAAAAATATTTTTTTAATTTCGTAATTTCAGGCGCCGATCATATATAGCTCTAGAAAAAGAAGAGCGATCCAACCGTTGCAACAACGACAGAAGCAAATCCAAAAACTGCGGTGGCACCACTTCCGGAAGTTTGTTGAGGCGGTGGATAGTTTGTGTAAGAAGTTTCGCTTCCAATAGGTCCGGCGACTGCCACATCATCATCTCCGGGAGTATCACCTGCATCGTCATCAGTTGTTCCAATAGCATTGTCGTCTGTTGGATCTTCCGCTACATTGCCTCCGGTATCTCCGCCGGTTGGAGTGGTGGGAGCTGGGGCGCCGGTGGTGGTTGACGGTGGTTTATCAGCTGCTGGTTTATCTGCTGCTGATACGATCACGGCGAAAATAGCAATGAAGAGGAGGAGGAGAGCTAGGTGAAGACGCGCCATTTTTTTTTAATTAATTAATTAAGTAGTAATCCCCAAAAAACTTTTTTCAATGTTTTATGGGTATTTTCCTTTTTATTTATTTACTTATTTGTTGTTATTTTCTTTAGTTGTGTAATGAGGCGCTTTATTTATATAGTTTTATTGATCAAAGTACGAAAAGAGCGAGCGAAATTTGAGGTTTGCCAAAAAAATTAATGGATAGGGAAAATGCAATTATATTATCTTCTAATTCTAATTAAGCTTCTTTTGTCTTCAATTAGTCGTTATTATCAAATATAGCAAATAAAAAAAAATATAATTCTTTAACCCATTTTTTCTTCGATCGAATTTTAGTACTCTAATGAAAACTCAACGAAAAAAAAAAATGTTTTTAATTATCTTAAACCAAAAGAGGGGGAAAAAGAAGATTACAATATTTGGTAAAATATATGGGCTCTTGTTTTGGGTCTAAATGCTGAATTATCTGACTATTGTAGATTGGGCTTAGCTTTCGTTTTACCAAAGTAATCATATTTGCATAATCCACTTTCTCCTAAGCGCAGTAATAGCGCGTGAGATACACGGCGACTAAACAGATCCGCAACCTTATTCAATTTGTCAAACAGGCGCGTGGAAAGAGGCTTTCTACAACAGTTGTTTTTAGCCTAGAATGAAATATCCTTTAATACAAATGGAATAGAAATTGAATCTGACAATAAATTGATTTAATGAAATTATTCGACAATTTATTAACAACATAACCTAAAATTTGACACATGAACAATTAGAATAATCTAAAAACCCTATACAATGAAATGTTAAGACAAGTTCCTTAACTTTATGTTCCCCCCAGTTTGTACAACCTTCCAAGTCTTATGAACATAAAAAGCAAACGCAATTTTCTTGGGTTTTTCTTGATGTCAAACGCAATTCTTGCCAACCAAATGGCTAAACCGCTAGCTGAGATTGATATCCACTTTTTCCGGTATACACCTTTCTGTTTGGTTCTTACCAAGCTCTGTTCCAAGCTGACCCTTATCGCCTGCACCAAACGCGAACAGCTTTCCCGATTCCGTGAGCGCAAACGTATGAGCGTTCCAATATATCGAGTTCGTTAGACTAATCTGAACCACCCGCTCGTTCGCCTGTTTCAGCGACGTTACTACCGCTGGACTCAAAACGTTTGCATGCCGATTACCCTGCAAGAAGACCAAAAACCAAAACATAAAACAGTCAAATGAGCTTATAATACAGGTTTTACCGACATAAAGACTTCGATTTTTCATTTGCGTTTGCGTTTATATGTTTGAACACTTTCATTTTATATCAAATGTTTGATTAAATGGCTAAAATCTGCGGATTTTTTGACAAATACATTATTATGACATATAAATGTAAGCAAAGAAACAATCTGAGACCATAGTCAAGCCCTAACCTGTTCATCAAAGGCTGGATGGTGACCGAGACTAGCGGATTCGCCGCAACCAAACGAGTAAACATCACCATCGTCTGAGACCACAAAAGTAGTGTAGTCTCCTGTTGCGACATGAACCGCCTTGACATGGCTTAGCCCTTCAACAACCTTAGGGACCGTTTCACACTCCTCGTTACCATGTCCTAAGCAACCGTATCTTCCCCAACCCCAAGTGCACACTCTTCCGTCCTGACCTACCACCGCGGCATGCCATGCACCCGCTGCAACCACCATAGGTTGAAGATTCAATAGCCGAAACTGCTCAATAACCCGAGGATGCTTCTCATCCGTTCTTGACCCGTGACCAAGTTTGCCTCCCAAACCGCAACCGACCGAGTAAACCGACCTAAAATAGGCATGTTATTTTTGTCAGTGCCGCTATTAGGTATGTGCATACTGTGCTATTGCATTTGCCCCATAGAAAAATAACAAAAAATTTCGGATCCAAATTAATTTTGTTTTTACTCATTTAAACATACAAATAGAATATTGTTGAACCGGTCTAAATTAGATAGTAACCGAAAAGAAATAGCTTAAAAAAGGGAACTCACATGCCATTTGGTTGACAAGCTAAGGCAAGTAGGTAGCAATAACCAGCAGCAATCTGCACAACAGGTACATTCTCGAGCGAGCCTAACAAAGGACGGGGCTCAACATCTGCAGCTTCGGTTTGGTGTCCTAGTCGACCGTCGTTTCCCCAAGAGAATGTATAAACCTTTCCTTCTCGGGAGAGAACAGCGGTAAAGTAATTCCCGATAGCCGCTTGCACAACAAATATGTTCTTTAAAGATGTTACAAGCTGAGGAGTTGTAACTGGTTTTGTCCCTTGCCCTCCGTATTCAGCTTCACCGAAACAATCTTTTCCACAAGCATAAACTTTTCCGTCATCGCTTATTAGCATTGTCCGACCAGCACCAGCAGCTGCTTGGATGATTCGGATTCCCTGCAATGATCTGCACAACATAATAACACTCCATCAACCCAAGAGCATACATTTTCTTCTCCTTTCAGATCTTGATGAAGATGACAATGACCTAATAGGTTGAATCCGAGCTTCTTCCTCGGTATGGCCATGTCCTAGCTGTCCAGAGTCATTATAACCGAAAGTATAAACTTCGCCTTTTGATGTAACGGCGATACTATGACCAGGACCAGCAATTGCTTGAGATTTCTCTCTTCGACAACATGCTTCACCAGCCAGCAAAAACCTAAGGACCAATTTCCATGATCCACCACATCTACGTTTCATTTCTTGACGTTCTTCTTCATTCATAGGCTTGAAAATCACCCTTTTATTACACATATCGAGAGCAGCAAGCTCAGATAACGATAAACTACAGTCAGGGGCAAAGTTTGCTGGCTGGCTAAAGAAAGAACATGTTGCCTAAAACAACAACAACAATTAAAATAATTAGAACAAACAATCCTCAAAATTTCATTAAAGATTTTTCGACATTTTCGAAACAAAACCTCGAGATTAGCGAGGTCACGAGGATCCAATCTACATTCAGTAAGAACATGAAGAACAATGGAAGGGTTGGCTGCTAAAGGAAATTCTCCAGGAGTTGAGTCACCAAAGCAATGACGTTTTTGCCTCTGAAATGGAGACACAGGAGGAGAAGTAGTCGAAACAGGTTGCTCCGGTAAGTTAAGGTACTGTAAAGTTGGAGTTCCACTAGTTGTAGCATCCATTTTGAACACAGAACTATCTAGAAAATCAAAAATTAAGACAAAAATCACATTTTGATCAACCTGAAAAGATGAAGAAACAACACAGAAACAAGAACCCACAAAATTTACCTGCAAATTTTGTAATCTCAAGTAATTGTTCAACAAGCTCTAAGCTTTTTAATCTACAGAAGAAACAGAAACTCGTAAGGATCCAAAACATAGTAAAGCAGTAAGGAAAACAGAGAAAGTTGAAACCTTTTTTGTATTAATCAATAACAAAGAAAGAATCTTTGAAGAACAATCCCAATCAAATCAACAGAGAATGAAAAGAAGGAAACTTGGAAGAGAAGTGTAGGAATCAACAATGATGAGGATTACTATTATTATTCTATAAGAACACAAAGATGAAAAAAAAAGGAATCTTAAAAGAAAGATTGGATCTGATATTAGATAACTGTTTTGTCACACGCAAAGGACTTCTCCTTCTCCTCTGAACACGGAAACTCAAATTTTGACCGATCGCAAGACAAACCCAGAAAACAATTTTGATTAAACAAACCCATCAGAGAGATCAATTAATTTAGGGGAAGTGTTAATTAATACCACAATCTGATCATTACTCAGATGATGATTCACAATCAGTGACAAAAATCAACAGACTTGAGATGATGGATAAAAATCATTACTTGTTAAGAAAAAGGGACGAAATTTCTGAAAACCCAGCTGCATCAAACCATCATCAATTCATCATCAATTTCATCATTAAACAACAAGAATTGAACATGGGAATTTACAGACAAGCCAAAGTGTGTTTCTTTCTTTCTTTGTGTGTGTTTGTTGTCTGATCAGAGCATAGATGAAAGGAGTGATCGGAGAATGTTTTGTTAGAGAATTGACGGTGAAGAAAAGGAAACGAATTTCACAAATTAATCCCAAAAAA
>VBRH01000792.1:1948-19566 GCA_014578085.1 Cardamine resedifolia | reverse complement strand
AAAAAAAAAAAAAAAACTTCTTTGGGAAATAATGTATATTATAGTAGATGAGATTCATTAATATTTGGAAAGAGACCATGATAATTAAACATCAATTTACTAATCTCAATCAATATTTTATACTTTTTTTTCATTCGTTGACAAGACTCCTTACCTGCAAATATAACTAATTCCTTTCTTTTTTTCTCCTTTTTTCATAAAATCAATAAATACATTTTAGAACCTAAATATATGCTCTCATCAACCCACCTTCTCGTGTTAGACTAAGGCTTAACTCTCTTTTTACGAAAGTTAAAACAGAGAGTAACCCAAAGTTGTTAAAATGTTTGTGCCACGTGAAAATGATGTTGGAAAATAAAAACATTTATTATGTCCATAGGATAGGTGTCATGAAAACACACATCATGAAACATGTGATGCAACATCTTCATCATGATTATCCATCTGCAAGAACAAAAAAAATCATAAGGATCAAGATGTCCCAAGATCCTAACTCAATTTTATTTGTAAGAAATTATAACCAATTAATATAAGAAATTTGTAACCAACAAAATTTTGGGTGGTTGATAAAAAAAAAAAAAATATGTACAGAATGTAATATAATTTGTTCATAGCTTTTTTTTCCGGTACACATTCAAAACCAGACCAAAACCGGAACCGGACATTTTCTATTTCAGTTTGGTATATAATAATGACAATAGTAAGAAAAATACATGTACAAGAAATGTGAAGGAGAGGTAAATGGACTGGATTGCTAATGCTATGAACGTTAAGCACGGTTTAGGATCTGGTCTAGTACCGGTTTAGACTCCTTAACCGGGACTACTGCATCTGGAAGTGGAACTTTTTGACATATTTTCTTGATAAAAAGGATCATCAGAGCCTTGCACTGAACTCAGCTTTGGAGATGGAAAACTCCATCCTTCCTTCTGCATTGCCTCGTCGCAGCTTTCTTCTTCTTTGAACTTGATGAAGAAGATGGATGTCCAGTAATCTCTCAACAAGTTCTACAAAATCGAGCGCATAGAAAAACAGAATCAAGAGGATATAAGCTCAAAGGAGTAAGAGTGTGAAAGAGAGATGTAATGTTAGTTTACCATCTTGATCAATTGCATCACTTCGTTTAATGCGTTCTTGAAGAGATTAGGGTGAGTTAGATCTTGCGTGTTTAAGATCTCTTGCCGGGTTTTATGAGATAAGTTCACTTCCATTTCCGCTCCTGCGTTTAGAGAATTGATAGTTAGATTTAAACAGAGATTTATGAAGAAGAAAGAAGATGGATAACAATAAACCTGCGACGATGAATTTCTCCATGATATGTCGAGCCATGTAAATTCTTCTTATCGTATCATCTTCCGGGATTTTACCATGTTCATACACTTCTTCATAGAAATGTAAGGTTTCTCCAGCGTAGCAGCTAACAACATATAAAGATTTAGTTTGAATAAATGGCGAAACCGGGATAAAAATGAGGTCAGACATCAAATAGAGTACCTATCAGCAAATTCCATAAGCGATTGGCGAAATCTTTTATTGAGAAGAAGTTTATCGAGTGGCTCGTTTTGATCAATAGGTCGAAATTCCTCCTTCCGAAATAATAATCCGCTATCGGGAATGCCTAGAGCTAGCCCCATTCTTTGAAACTCAAAGTGTTCTCTTTTCTTCAAGCTGATTTGTGAAAGAAGAGGTTGATTACTCGAGATGGAAAAGAAGACAACGATGAGAATCCCACCCTGAAAGAAGAGTTAACTTTGTTAAAACATATTATTTGAGTGCAAAATGATAAGAGCATAATCTTGGTATAGCTTCATACAGTGACTAGAAGCACAAATCTTGAAGTAACTTGAAGCCAAGAGATTTCTTCATGAATCTCATTCAGCACAAACGCTGTTACCCATATAACAATCGAAGTGGCTGAGACGAGAATTCCTTTCCAGAGATCTCTAAGCTCATCAAAACGAAACTCCACATGTCGGACCGCTCTTGTGAATGCAATTAAAGCAAGGACATAGAGAGCATGAAGGCCTGCAACTGGGAAAGTCCATTGAGGACCCATGTGGCATTGATGGTTGAGAGGCTTTGTTGCGTGAATAACTAAAAGCAAGATCAAAAGCTTATGAGCTATTATCCAAAAAAAGGAAAAACCAAAAACAAACGCAAAGTAAAAATATGAAGTTTGGAAATTCTTACTTGTAGCTCCAAAGATCCATGGCAACAAAACAAGGGGGAGGAAAATGTATGATTTTACGGGTGGAAGACGTTTCCTACATTACAAAGAATATATCATAACCGAATAACATGAAAAAACAATTAAACCAATAGAGATAGAATGGGAAAATCCAATATCCCCCAATAATCGAAAGCATTACATTAACATTGATCCTTACTTGACAAATATGAAGTATAGTTGAAATGCCTGAGATATACGGCAGCTCATCAGCAAACCGAATCCAAGTGGTCCTTCGATCCACACTGAAACCAAACATTACATTTTATAAGATCACATTGATCAAATTGTAAGAGAACTTGTTTATGAAGAAGAGGAATCATGGTTTCCAAAACAAACCTGCCCAAAGATAGCAATATTGCCACCAATGTTTCTCTCTGAATCGAAGCAGATTAACTGACATCTGAAAATTAAAGAAACTAAACAGTCAGTATTGGAAATCAACAAACGAAGTGATTCTTAAGAGAAATCAAAGTCTAACCATAATTGAGAATAGAAGGTTGAAGCTGGCTATGACTTGAATAACAGGGATCCAAAAACAGCTACTGTTAGTACGAGGAACCTTGTGAATCAAACATGGTAAGACCGAGCGTGATAGAAGCCTAATAAACAAGTGAAATCCATCAGATAGATACAACTAAATAGAGAAACTGAACAACTTGGGAGTTCATTCAAGATTAAGATTCACTAATATAAACATTAAGTCATGCTTTTGAACTTCAAATCGAGCAATTAATGAGCTAAGAATACTCTAAAACAGTAAAAAAGTTAGAGCTAATAATTGAATCTTGCTATCAACAAACTGAAATATAATCAGAAGCCAGTGGAATCCATCAGATATAACCAACTTAATAGAGAAATAGAACAACTTGGGAATTGATTGAAGATTAAGATTCACTAATATAAACATTAAACCATGCTTTTGTACTTCAAAATCAAGCAAATAATTAAACACTTAATGAGCTAAGAATACTCTAAAACAGAGCTAATAGATGAATCTTGCTATCAACAAACTGAAATATAAGCAGAAGCCAGATCTTTTGGGTTACATAAACAAAGTTAATCCAATGAGACATAATATCAAACACTTAGAAGACAAAGAAATAAACGATTAAAAACCCAAAAAAATCGAGAATTTCTCATCGAAGACGATCCAAGTCAAGAGTCAACAAGCAAACCCAGATCTTTAAAACTAATAACCGAAAAAACGGATTTTTAACTGATGAAATCATGATGATGAACACATACACGAAGAAGCAGATTACAGATATTGCGACGGCGGCGTAATCGCTGGGACAACCACCATGTTTAGCACATCCACTCGCCATTTTTCTTGAATAGCATATCGGTTTCTCTACTCCACTCGATTCCGGGTTTTTGGGGTTTTCTCTTTGAGTCTGAGATTTGTTTGTTTGTATATCAAAGCTTGTTGCTTTAATGTCAAGGTAAAGTGAACAATTTACCTATAAAAATCAATAAAGAAGTTTTATTTATGGATGTTGGAATTTAGAAAAACAAAAAAAGTTTCCAACTTTAAAATATAGGTAAGAAGAAGAAGAGCCGTCTCTGTCACTCTCCATTGTTCACGTTTCTGTTTCCAATCTGAATTTTTGACCAGAAAACACTTCCTCTTCCGGTAATAATATTCTTCACTAAATTAATTAAAATTTAAACATCATTTGTCATACTTAAGTTCACTAATTAAAAAAGGAAGACTTTATTTTTCATCAAGGAAATTATAACATTTATTTCATTAAGAAAAAAATTAGTAGAATTTTATGATTGGTTTTTCACTTTTCACTTCATTAATTTAATAGAGATCCATTTTCACTTTGTCCTTTTGTGACAGACATTGGTACACTTAAATTGTAATAAACCACCCTATACTAGGCATATTTCACAAAACGACCCATTAAATTTGTAAACTTTTTGATTTAGCTCCTTGTGTAAATTTGTGTATTTTCTTCACTCCAATGACTTGGGCTTGGAACTACTATATCGCCACAGCAAACCTCCTACCAAATTGTTGACCGCGTGCGAGGCCATCGGAACAAGAAGACTCGATGACAAAACCGCTGCATAACCATAGACTATACCGACAATTGACGCCCTGAGAAAATGCGAAAAAACCACAGCAGAATTTAGTAAGTAAACCGCGGAAAGGCCATAAAGAGATGCAAGAACATATGCAAGGAAATCAAAGAATGATGATAATGATAATTCATCTAATATCAAGATTCTATATACGCAATTCTCATTAGCATTGAGGTACCAAAATGTTCAATAAAAATAGTTTACCAAACTGCAAAAGAATACTTTCTTCCGCTCCCGAGATGAAGTAAACCGAAGATGAGTCCAACCACTACAATACCGTTCCAATTGGTTCCAACCAAAGGCATCAATGCACCTCTAAAGAGCATCTCCTGTGAATCATCAATCAAACCAATTAACCAAGATTTCTTAAGGAATCACTTTTTGTGTGTTGTAACTTTAATTGTTAATTTGTTACCTCACTAATTCCAGGTAACACTGCAACAACAAGGTAATCTAGAGGTTCGAGCGAAGTAAGAATCTGCAAATAGTGAAACCAAAGAAGACGATAAGAGGAGTTTAAAGAACCGTCGGAATGTAATGAGTAATGATTTTACCTGTTGGTTTGCTGCTTCACTAGAATCAGTAAAATCTGGCCAAAATTTTAGTAGCAAGAACCTACTTGATGATATAAACACAACTATTCCAGCTATTAACGCGAGATGCCAAGTTTCAAACCCAACTACAAGAAAGTTCAGACAATACCAAAACCAGTTTTTGTTTATTGATTCTCTCAAATGAAATGATTAGTACACCACATAATCGGTTTTTTTCGAAATGTTACATGGTACATCTATAGAGCAGTCTGGGACTGGTAAGCCTTCACTTGAAGCAACATGAGACGCCTACAAGTGGAAACCAAAACAGTTATATGCAAATTTTTGGAATCACAAAAAGCGAAACTTTCAAAAGGATTCACCTTTCTGATGATCAGACCTAGCGCAGCCATTAAACCGGAAGTTACAGTGCAAGCCTGAAGCACTTTGTCTCGAGGAGCAGCAACAACATCATCAATGGAGTCCTTTGAAGTTGGAGTATCAACTTGAGCTTCTTCAAATCTTGGGGAAGAAACTTGAGCAACTTCTTCTTCTTCTTTAACATTTCTTGTGGTTATGTCTTTACTTTGTTGAGACTCTTTTCTAAGTTTCTTAAGTGATTTACGACTCGAGGAGGCTCTAACATCAAACTTAAAACCCTGAAGATAAAATAATCAGACAATAGAAGTTTTTTTTGGGAACAAGAAGAGGGAAAATTTAAGAATCTTACATTGATTCCTTGTACTGCTTGAGAATCATATAGCTTAGGGTTGGAGCCAACTGATGATCAAGTAATTAAGCACAATTAAACCAAAAAAATTTCAAAATCTTTGTCGAATATGATCATATCGAGTTAGAAATCTAACTTACCTACCTGGACGAAGGAGATGAATAGAAGTTGAAGCTCCTCTGCTCCAAGATTGCAGAGCGATGAAACCCATTACAGATTTTTCAAGTATGTTGCTTTATTTCATAGAGACTCTGTTTCCAAAACAAACAAATGAAGAGTTTCACGAGGAAGAAGAAAGCGTGGCAAGGCTATTTGACGACAAACTCCGAAACGAGAGGTCTGTGTCTCCCCAGCCTCATACGACGTCGTTTTATATCTTAAGCTCGTAACAGAGAACACACTGAAGAAAAAAACAAAACAAAACAAAACAAACTTATGTAGTATTAAATCTCTAATTTTTTCAACAAAGAGAGACATGGGTATGTTTCCGATTTCTCTCACTCAAAGAATCAAGACTTGAAAGTTTTGAGCTTTTCATCTAATATAATGCAATGTCGATAACAAAAAGTTGAAACTGTGAGGAGAGCTCAAGTCTCTTTTTTTTGTCATCTCTTATTAGATTATATGTTTGTAGGTACATTCATTCATCTACACATGGTGAAGAGAGACAGAACAAGCGGTATAGGGTATGTATAATGGCTCGAAAACCATTTTTTCGATTAGAGAGGGATTCGATAAGAAGGATTGAACATCTTCAATATAAACAAGTTGCCTTTGTCACCCCTTGATAACCTATCAACAAAAAAAAAAAAAAAAACATTGTTTCAAGATTCAAATGGATTTGGATGTTTGTTCATAAACCATAAAAATGAAAACTTCTATTCACTACTGACCGTAGTTCCTCGTCTACATAGGTAATCTCTAGTTCACCTTGTGCGGTATCAGGTGCTTTTATAGGAATCTGCACAGAAAAAACCAATCAGTGGTGGCTTATATTGTCTTATAGACACACCAACAAGAGTATCATTGTACTTACAAAGCCGAGAATTTTAAACACTTGGAGTTTCACAGCAACCTTCTTCGAATTGAGGGGTTTTATGTCTCCAGTTACCTATGAAAACATTTTATATGAAACTCATTTTACAAACTTTGCTAATGGAAGTAATATTACTAATGCAGAGCAAAGACTCTCCAATGATGATAAATGTTTGGTCTTTAATCATTTGTTCTTGCCTAGTCAGCCACAATGGAATGTGATCATATATGTGACAAAGTCTACAAACTTTTGTACATGTTGAACATTTATAACAATGGATGACATCTATAGACTATAGGTTATGTTGAACAACAAAAAAAAAGACTATAGGTTATAAAATGGAGTTTAGTCTATGGTATAACACAACGAGAACCTACTTGTGAGATAATTCAGAGATTTGAAACATTACCGAATTATAGAAAGGCCAAGTCTCCATGTTTTGCACCTTTAATGTATCCACATTGATAGATTGGTAGTTTGTTATTGATCTTAAAAACCTTGGTTTCTGTTGCATTGTTGTAAAAAAGATATGAGAGAATGACACAACTAGCCAATAAACAAACATAGACACAACAATACAAAGAATTCATTACAAAGTTCTTACCTTTGCCTGCAAAATCGAAGCAGAGGTTGTGTAAATAAGCTCCCATTTTCCATTGATTAAATCAGATTTCAGAGGCTCCTTCGTTGGATTAACTGCTTCCACTTTACGCGCTAACTGTATTGACTCTATAAAGAGTTATATAAAAAACAAAGAACCGAGGAAACAAAGTGGTGCATGTGAAATCAATTGAGTTTTGTCTCTCAATCACATTCCTAACAATAATAATGGTTCCAACTATCTGAAAGAAAGAGAAAAAACCTGATCAATCCGAAGCTGATCATCAGGAGAGGCCGAAGCACCACGTTCGAGAGGCTCAATGGCTTCAAGAAGTTCTTGTTTGAGCTGTTTCTGCTTCTCAGCTCGACCGTTTCTTGTCAGAAACGCAGGAGGGAAGCTAAACACAGCTTGGATTCTCAATCTCTGTCGATCACCTTTTCGAATACTCTGTAACTTTGTCTGAACGGAAAAGCCACTATCCGACTTCATAAGACTGCCTGAAAGATTAAATCCTGTGGCCGGAGACATCGGAGCTCCAGTCTTTAAGCACGAAGGTAAAGCCATGGAAGAAGCAAAACAGGACAAAGCTTTTCCAATGGACTTTTTTAAAGAGTCGCTGCTTCGTTCAGAGAGACTCTGTTCGAAGACACAGACACAAAGATAAGATTTTTTTTTTCTCTCTTTCCTCTGAAACGAGAGGCCCTCGGTGTTTCCGACTTCATTACGGCGTCGTTTATCAAAACAAATGTAAAAAAAGCAAAGAGGTTTGCAATTTTCTTCAAATTATCCAAAGGCTCTACATTGTACTTACGTTCTTCCTGTGTATACTAAATCAAGAAAGAAACACAATGAGAAAGAACTATTAAACTGGAAGAAGAAGATTGTGATCATAAACTTACATATGTATATATACATATACACATGGCCACGAGGCAGAGCTCGACCCAAATCTGTTTCAACAGAAGTTACAGAACAAATAAACTCTTCAATCCTTATCCGGTTGTGATCTTTGTAATCAGATCATAAACTTACTTCTCATTGGTTTAACTTTGTATTATTGAACATTCATAATCAACAGAAAACAATATAGGAAGGTCATGGATCAAGACATGAGACATGGTATGAAAGAAGAGGAAAGAAAAAAGAAGAGAAACAGAGAATGATATGATCAAGCAGCTTTAAGGAACTTCAAGGTCTCATCAATGTGTTTCTCAGGCTGGAACTGGTTATTGTAGATGAGCTGAACAACACCGTTTTTGTCAAGAACATAAGTTTGTCTCCCTGGCAATGCTCCAAACAAGTCTCCTGGTACTCCCCAATCTTTTCTCACCTTATTCCCTTCGTCGCTTAACAATGTATACGGAAGCTTGTATTTGCTTGCAAACGCCTGCAATGTTGTAAAGTCTTTAAAACCCGGACATGAAATGGGTTTGTCTATTAAGAAAATCAGAGACTTTGATGTGTGTGTGTACCTTGTGAGAAGCAGAGTCATCACCACTAATGCCAATGACCTCTGCGCCGGCTTTCTTGAATTTCTCATAAGAGTCTCTGAAAGCACAAGCCTGTTGTTGTATACAAGTGAAACCATTTACGTTTAACAACACTAAATACGCGATAATGAATGCGGAAAAGAGAAGAAAGTTAAAAAAAAGGACCTGCTTGGTGCAGCCAGGGGTTTCATCTGCAGGGTAAAAATAGACAACCACAGGCTTCCCTTTATACTTTTTGAGGCTCACTGGCTTACCGTTCTGATCCTTTAATGTGAAGTCTGGTGCAGCTTGTCCTTTGTTAACCTGCTGTCCACCAAACAATCACAAAGACAAGATTAAAGAGAGTTTTTTCAGAGATCATAGAAAAATATGTCTTTGATGAGTAAATAGAGAGGATTGAACATATTCAGGAGCCTATAGCAGTTGCTTGGATATGAGGTTTGTGAAAGTTTAGGGTCTCTAGAACAAACACTGATTACAAGTTTCTTTGATTCTGCAATACTACACTGAGAGAATCATTCATGAATCTATCATCATTAACATTCCAATTCAGACCCAAATACTCAAAAAAAAATTACATCTTTTGTTTCTTAACAAAGATTTTGATTCTTATAATCTTACAGTAGCACCTAAATCACACATATATGGAATATAAAAGAGAATTATGTCTACAATGAAATCTATTGTTTTGCTTCTTAATGCTCAAAAACATATATAAATAATTGGTAAAATACTACATCAGTTGGCTAGGAACACAACACAAATTCCAAACAACATTGGTCTAACAAAGAACCTAATTGCCAGAACTAGTTAACCCAATTGTACCAAAACAATCTTATCAATCGAATAAAAAATCAAGATTAGTGAAAATGTACCTTGGCAAAGATTGAGCTTTTGAGAGAATGAGAAGAGAGTGGGGAGATATAGGACGAGTGAGACAGTCTAGAGCCAAAGAAGTTAGACTCTGATGATTTTGTAGGAACTGAAAAATGGGTTTTGGTGAGAAAGGTCTTTCTCTGAGGGAGAGAGTGAAGTGTGGTGTGTTTACAGAAAATGAAAGAGGAAGAACAAGCAGCCATTTTTTCTTCACTCTACCAGGACGTCTCTCACCTCTATGAAGTGATGAAAAAAGATGAAAATAGCGAAACATCACCACCACCACAGTCCACAGAGATAAGATTTTCTCTCTCTCTTTTGAAACGAGTGGCCCACACCACAACATCACAATATCACACCGTTACGGCGTCGTTTTAAACAAATGTAAGAAGAACCATTTAACTTTGAGAAACAAAACAATGAGATCTTTATTTCCAATCTCCATGTATACAAAACTATGAGTACATAGTACATAGTTATATGAAGACTTTTTTGAGTTCTATCTATTCTACACAGCTTCTTAAAAGCTTGTGGTCATACAATTTTGAATCAAGGGCTAGAGTTACCTATATCATAAAGCTTGATGAGATTACGAGCTGAAAGGACAAAACTTTCGGAATCTTCATATGTGAAAAGCCGAATCTTTAAGATGTTCGTCAAGTTGTGTTTCATATCAGCTGGTGAAAAAAATGACCTTAGTGCTGCTGGATATTAGGAGACGAATTTTCTTGAGTTTGTATCTTTGTTTGCGATTTGGAAGAGGGATGAATCTTGCAGCTTTTGTACTTCTCCATGACTGCTTTTTTGATGTTTATGATCTTTATTGGGGAAACTTTATGGGGAGTTCGATGAGATTTTTGTATGTTCTCTTTTCCTGGAGTTTGGTGGTTCCTGCGGAATCTTGGTGAAGTCAGACTTATCTGTTGTACCTGCACATGATTAGAATGTCACACATCGAGATTCAATGCCTAAGTTATGACAAGTTACAGTTTGATAAATAGCTTTTTACTCTACCTGAGAACCACTAACTTGTGGGTTCTTGTGTTCTTCTGAAACTAAGTGAATGTTTTGATTTGCCTTGAAGCCGCAAGAGAATTTATCTTTTCCAGTATCCTCTTTCTTGTTCTTTTCTTCTACTTTCTTGAAGAACTAACAGAACACAGGCACAACAACAGAGAGCTTCATTAAACTATGACTATTTTTTGTACTTTGATCTGAAAGAAAAACATAAGGAGGTTTCTAGTTCTACCTCTTTCCTCTTTTCTGCTCTTTCTTCACTTCTGAAGACAAAGGGAGAAGATACAGTGAAAGACTTTGCTTTGGTTCTGCTATCAGTTGGAATATTTTCACGGCTGCAATGCATTAGACCCCAAAACCAAATCAAGCCATTGCAGTAAGTAACATAAGATAGTAAGTGTTTCTCTGAGAGGTCGGTACTTAAACCGCTTACCCGACAGAAGGCTGTCTTTGCACATTTTTGGGTATTCTGCACGAAACTGAACTCCCTACAGATATGTTTTTCCTGTAATCATAGGGTTGACTTAGTAAGTAATAGTATAAAGCAATGAATGTTGTTGAAGCTGGGTAGATTAGTAAGTAAGTAGTACCTTTTGTTTTCTGATAGCTGATTCTTAGGAGGAAGTTTGGGTAACCTGACAGCAGAGGCCTACAATATATGTAAGAGACAATGTCAGCATATATGCCTGGGAAATAAGCAATGAAATAGAGAAACTTGGGAAGAGAATTACACTGGTTGAACATTTTGCAGCTTTAGAACCTTCTTTGGATGTTCGAGGCAATGGTCTCTTGCTGCTTTTTGAAGCTTCAGTTGGTTCATTTCCATTTGAGGAAACACTGTTTCTAGCATTTGATGAGGTTGTTTCCTTTGTAGTGGAGTTTCTTGCCAACTTTTTGGGGGATATTTTAGTTGTTTTACGAGCAGAAGATGCAAAGTTGAGTGACATATGAACTGAACTTGGACCTGATTTCTTCTTCTTGTTTGCTTTCGCTGCGCCTTTATCATTAGTACTACTTCTAGAACCGTTTTGCGGCATCCCGACAATTGTTTTGTCGCTGGTTGACATGTGAAAGGGATCAGGAGGAGATCTGCTTCGGTTCTTCGATACACTAATTGACCTTTTACTACTCGAGGATGACTCTTTTCTAGTGTTCTCAAGTGAATGATCCAGTCCTATAACAAATGATGGTTCCAGTTTCGATCTGGAAGAACTAGGAGGTCTCTCTTTGCTCAAAGAAGTAAAATTCTCCTGAAAAATGCAATGAACATTGAGAATAAATAAATAAAACAAAGCAAGAAATTGCAATGTGATAAATATATGAGTTTGATCCATTACCTCATCAAGAGCCTCATCTTCAGGAACAGCCACTGAATTAAAGCTCTCCACATTAACAACCTTCACTTCACCAATTTGAACATCTGTTGTTTCAATAGAATCCACCTCATGCCTTACTTCATTCTTGGCCATACCATTATTCACCACTAATGGTACTTCTGAATCAACGAGAATATCCTTTGGTCTATCACATAAAATCTCATCACAAGTTTTAACCTTTACTTCATCAATCTTCTTCGCCTGTGTTGTTACTTTCCCAGCAGCTCGATTCTTGAAATGAGCTTCAAAAAAAGCTTTCTTCTCCGCCACAGAACCAGGTTTAGTAAACCTCTCAACCTCTTCCAAGTAACGATTCTGAGTAAAAGCTGACCATTTCTCCCAAGCTAAAGTCTCTTTCGCAAATCTACCAAAAGATACTGATTCCGTAAGCACACGATGAGGAACCACCTGCAAAGCAAAAAAATAAATCAAAAATCTCAAATTCTCTTCCCATAAACTTCAGATTCATTATATACGAAACGAAATCAAAATCAATTTCCAGAAATCGAGTCTCTTTACAAACCCTAAATCAATAAATCAGAGAACATAGAGAAACAAACCTCGATGGTTTCACGCGATGAAAATTCTGCAGGTTGCGAGAACGATCTCACAAGACAGATTGATTCTCCCATTTTGATTTTTCTCTCGATTATCCAAAAGAGAAAAACCCTAATTTTATCCCCAAATCTGATTTTTCGCTGAGAAACTGAAACTTTGTTATTCTTTAAGCTTCGTCGGCTCTAATCTCCAAGTAGCTCCGAACTCTAAGCATATGATTTAAATTTGCTCCCAACGGCCACTTTTATGTTATTTTTTACGTCATATATAGGAAAATATATTATCTAATAGTGGTATAATATAATAATTATATTACACGTGGCAAACACGAAATAAAAATAGTTAAGAAATATTTACATTACTGTTTAGTATTTTTTTTTCTGTGGATGTTTTTTTAATTAGTTTAAACTTATTTTTATGGGAAATTACTGTCCTCTTTTTTTTTACTTTAATAATAAAATAACACTAATATTTTCCTTTTGATATTAAGTTATGAGAGTGTGCTTCAAGTAAAAGTTTATTTTTAGTGCTAACTTAATAAATCATAGAAAGTTATAAAGTTTTGACACTATTTTTATGAAAAAAATATGACCGCACAAAAAATATTCATGTTTTTGCTCTTTTTTTCCCTGTTAAAAAATTACTATATAATAAATTGACAAATGTTAACATGAGTGAGATGAATTTATTTTTATATATTTCAAGTCCTGGACTATTTATTACATCACCATATTTTTGACCGTTATTTGAATTTCGACTTTTTTCAGTGGCCTTCCAACGGCTAGTAAATATTGAACCAATTTCAACAAATAGATCCGGTTTAGATATCTAAACCGGGTTTAAAATCAGAGAACATGGAGAAAAGGTTGGATCACACTAGGATTCAGAGAAGCAAAATCAAGCAAATCTCTATCTTCTTCAAACAGCTTCATCTCTTGTTCATTTAGATTCACCCAAGCTTCAATTCCGCCAGCTTCTTTCGTGTCGAAAAGCGTCACGATGTTCTTTTGTCGAACCGAAGGAAACCCGACCCAAACCGGTTTTCCCCAACCGAAATCGGTTTCATATAAACCAAACCGACAAGCACTCGAGAAGATGTAGAAATCGAAATCTCCACTTGCTATCATATCTCCTGCCTCTTTCTGGTAGCTACAGATGATCTCTGTAGCATTTGGGTTTCCTACGAGCTTTGGTATATGGCTATCTCGAAACCTCTGTTTTGCTTTTCGTATTTCGCAAACCAAACTTTGAAGCTTTGTCTGCTTTATTCCTTCCTCTGCTTTTGCTGCAAAGTAGCTCACGAGATTCCCGATTGAGTTCTCTGTAAATGGAGGAGAGACACGAGATCTTAGGCTCGCGGAGTTTGCGAGAATTGATGGTTTCGATGTTCTTGAAACTGTTCTTGTAGCTTTCATTGCAGATTTCCATATAAGAGCTGAAACAGCTTCAACTCTTGTTGGTTGATTCACTTCAAAGCTTGAAGCTTTCGCTTGCAAAGCTTGAATACTCGAAGAATCGAATACGAATCTCTTCGAAAGAGTATGATTCATCATGATCTCTGGCTCAACCACTGGTGCAGGGGAAGTCTCAGAGAAGTTTCCTGGTGGGAAGATCTTGGCGGTGTCGAAAACCGGAAATCCAACGGTCTTGATCGATCCTCGGGATGAGATTGCAGCCCAGCTCTTCATGAATAAACCGATAGAAGTTGCATCACCTAGTTTATGAGAGATACAAACTCCTATAGCCATGCTTCCACATTCAAAGAAACTCGCTTGAGCAAGAAGCAGTTTGGTTCTTGTCTCTATGGAATCAACTGATGTAGGAATCAGTTGTTGCAAGCTGTCTGCAGAAGGCTTTTGTAGGAGATCCGAAAGCGGGGAATTGACTTCTGCTTCGAGGAAATCAGCGCCCGAGTCATTACAATCGATGCTGATGTTGCCTTTGAGTCGTCCAGCGAGAGGGTAGAAATAAGTTAAAGTCTCGGATAACGACTTCTTCAGCTTCTGTAATTGCTCAGCTGGTTTGATTCTGTTGCTACCTGAATAGAAGAAAACCATAGGACCAAAGATCGTTGGACCAAGCTGTTCTAAAAGAGAGAGTTTAAACTTCTTTAAGTGATTTTGAGTTGGAGAAGATGGCTTGATGATGTCTCTGGAGATCACACCAACTCTCATCTGGTGGAACCTCTTGAAGAGAATCCGACCAAAAGTCATCGCAGAGAGCTTTGCTTTTCTTCGGTTTCTATGTCAGAAGAAGAAACCTGTTGTGACAGAACTTTTAACAGGCAAAATCCAAAGATTCTTGCAGGAAAACGCCAATAGATCCTCTGTACACTAAAGGACAAAACTTTTGTTCCAGATTGAGATCAATTTTAATATTAGAGCAATCTCTTTCACCTATAAAATAAGCAACTTCAGACAATAGAAAATTGGTGTTTTCATAAGAAGATGTTTACATAAAGAGAAGTATACAGACGAATAAAAAACTGAAAGAGAGACAACAACATTTGGCTAAAAGCTCTCACACTGTTTAACTGAATTTAATTAGTTTCGAAGTCGAAACCAGAGACTTGAAAGCAAGCAAGCAAGTAAAAATGTATATACCTTTCAGGCGTAAAGACAAGTAAAGAAAACAAGTAAACCGATTTTTTGCATCGCGTAAAGTGCAGGAAAAACTTTTACTTCGCCATTGATGTGTGTCCCTTTGAAGCAACAATCTCCTCTAGCTGTTTCCAGGTTTCTCCATTCTTCTTCTTAGTGTCTTCTGCTTTTTGCTGATCTTCTTGGAACTTGCGCAAACATTCTTCGAATAAGTCTGGATTTGTATCAGATAAAACCTTAAGAACATTCTCAGTCAAGTTCTTCACAGCCTGATTCCAATGGCTGCTACCGTTTTTCTCCAAAGCAGGAAACACTATCGGTAGAATGATTCTACTGTTCTGTCTCACCAAATTAGTGACATGATCGTTGTTCCATAAGTATAAAGCCCGTTCCGCTACCTAAACACACCACCAGTAAAATCTATGAACAACTCAAGAATCTAAAGTGATACTAATAAACCCTTAACTAACTTTTACCTGAAAGTGAGAACTGCTCAAGCACTGAGCGATTTGGCGAGAGAGCGGAATCATACACCGTTCAAACTCTGTTGGTTGAGTCGCTTCTAATATCTCCTCCAATTCATTCAAGAACATGATTTCTTTAGAGCTATTAGTAACCGGCCAGTACTTCAACAACCCTCTAATAACTGTATCCGCGAGCTTGCAATCTTTCTCAACAAACTGAATAACGCAGTAAGAAAGCTGTTGATGGTAATTCGGTAAGCATTTGAGTTTGTGTAGAGGAATCAAGACTCGAGTAAGGAAGAGCTTGTGTTCTTCCTTGAGAGGTAAAGCGAATCCATTGATGATGGATCCTAAAACTTCAAGAAACTCGGCGATTCCTGAGTGTTTCCCGGTCTCGAATATGAAATCATACAAGATGTTGTTCATAGTTTTCCTGATGAACGGACGATGTACCATAAACCTCCCGTAGATCCGGTGTAGTATTGTTTTCAGATACTCTCTTTCCCTAGGATCTTCAGAATCAAACAAATCCAATAGCTTGAGAACGAATGTATGATCGATATATTTCTTGGCTATCTTTGTGTCTGTGTTGGCAGATGCGACGACTCTTAGTAGGAACTCATAAACAATCTGCAAATGAGGCCAAGAAGGATTCAAAGATCCTTCCTCTTCTTCCATATCTAATGCTTCCGAAGCTTTGTTCTTCCATTGTCGATGTGGATTACTAAAGAGATTAGCCGATATCATCTTTGTACCTTCTTGAATAACTGATTCAGGGAACTTCCCATTACCTGAAGTGAGAACATAATCCACAACTTCAAGAAGTGTTTGCCTTTTAATCTCTTTCTCCTTCAGATTCTGTTGAGGCTCAGAGACGAAATCAAACACTATACAACATAATCTAAGCTTCTTAAGAAACAGTTCTTGCCTCTCAGAGATCGGAACATCTCTCAACCTTGGCAATACTTCAACAGAAACACAATCCAAAGTATCTCCATTTGATGATGCTCTCTGGCTTATAACTTCATCAACTTGATTGTTGTTATCTACAGTTTGGGATTCACCATTATCCCAAAACTTAGCAGATGGTTTCTTAGGAAGCTTCCCAAGTATTTGCTTAAACATCTTCCGATCTATGAGTCAAACTTCAATTCTCTTCTCCAAGAACCTCAGATCAAGATTCCATCACTTGAAAAAAGCAAAATCAGATCTCAGAAACACAAAATCTGAATTGAAGAAAGATACTGAACTACTCCTAAGATCATCTCACCACGCATAAGAACAACTCTTGTGAACATAATCTCTTACTAACTAGATCTCAGAGATTACTAATCATCGAGACAAAAGCAAAAGAAGAAAGTAGACAAAACCATGACCCAGAAGTTAAAAAAGGTAGTAACTTTATATCATGAATCGTTTCTGGACAAAGAAAGCAAGATCTAGATTGATGAAAGTAAAACTTAGGGTTTGACCCCAAGTAATCTAAACAATCGAACTACAAAGACAGAAGAAGAAGAGGAAGAGGAAGAAGAAAGGGTTTAGCTTTTCATGGCTATTGCTTCGTTGGCATTGAGATTGGAAAGTGGGGAGAGAGAGAGAAATGGATAAAGATTAGAGAATAGAGAGAGATGGTGACTGAGAGAAGACCGTAAGACCAGAGAAAATTTTCACTGACCGCACACAAAGGAAAGGAACAAACTTTACGACAGTGTTTAGTTTAAGTCATAACCAATGTATCAAACATTCTCTATAACCAATCTCCATTTATGATCTTTTGAGAGTTCCTAGAATTGTGGAGTTCGTAAACAAATCCACAAACCCCTAAAAACTGCAACCATTGAGTCTGTTGAAGACTAAAAAATTGGTCTTTTTAAAACAAACTGAAATTTGCTTGAAACATATTTCGGCAAAAATAACTAGAATAACTTAGGGTAAAAAAATACATCTATATTTATGTGGAAATTACACAAAAATTTGACATTTCTGACTTAATTACAGAATTGCCATTTTAATTTA